>JBCFYV010000012.1:96913376-97147168 GCA_039000515.1 Timema cristinae | reverse complement strand
CAATACAAGCTCTTGAACAAAGAGACTTCTATCGGCTCTCTCCTGCTCCGCAGTCTGTAGCTCAGAGTCTGTGAGGGTGGCATCCATGCAGCGCGACAGCAGGAACTGTGAGCCGCTAGAAGACCCTTGGTTGTTGGACCCACCCTCTGTGGGTACTGAAGAGTGGGAGTTAGATGCTGCAGAGTTGGAACTACCAGCGGCACCCCCACCTGTTGAATTAGCTGATGAAATAGTTTGCGTCTGTCGGCGAGGGAGCCTCTCTAGTTGCTGGCGAGCTGCCTGTAATGACATTTAGTCAAACATGTATAATTAATTATGTTTAAAAATGACCAAAAATTACCCACCTATTACATTTTTATGAATAAGAAAATAAAATTGTAAATGGGCTAAATTTGGAAAGGAATAAAAGCATTATATATCCATTTCAATTTTATATTTCTCATAGTTTACCCAAATTTTATTTAATTACATTTTAAAATACATTATCATAACAAAAATATTTCTAATAATGTTCATATTTATTTGGTAGGAAGTAAAAATGAGTATAATAAATAAGGTATTTATAAGATTGTGACATGATGTCATAGAATAAAATTTTAGTCTAATATCAAACAAGGTGAAGGGAATAAAAATAATAACAGAGAAGACATAATTTTATAACTAAAATACATCTCAATCCTTCGCTAAGAGTAACTTTCAGGGCTGTTGAGTTTGTACACCAAGCCTTCAACTCCCAACTCCTTCATTTTTCTACTGTAAAACTTCAGCGCCAACTTTTTCATAAATGGCTAAAATAATCATTGAAAAAGGGGAACAGGAAGAACAAAGTTTACTAAGTCAATGACTATAGTAATCAAACCAACACCTTTGGGAGTCGGTAAAGTGTCTGTCAGTTTACCTGTTTAAAACCAGTGTTGATCAACAATGCAATAAATATTTTACCAAACTTAACATATTTAAATAACCAAAAGCATTTACAATTTCATACCACCTTATAACAATATTTTTTTTAACAATCTTAGTTTTAATTTTTAAGTTCGAACATCAACTTTTATAAGCAATAAATGTTGAATTGGAATAAATTTTGGGATAAGATAAATTTCTGGTGAGAGCTTATATAAGGTGCCTGCACAAATGCACAAAGAGGAATGAAATTGGAACAGAAGAAGTGATCATGTGCGATTATTACACAGGGTTCCTACACAAAATATGAAATTTTTTCCAGGACATTTCAAAGACTTTTAAATGATTTTCTACAATTTCTCCAGGACAAGTGTATACAGTAATCATAGCAAAATACACATCATTACATTTTTAAATATTTAATGCAGGCTCCCAACTCCCCCTACACCTGCATCTTTTACCAATATTTATTATTTTTTAATAAATTCCATGGCACGAGTTATTCAAAGAATTAAAACATAACATTAACTCCCTTGCAAACAATCATTAGTGAAATGTGGGTTCCCCCTTTCACAGTAATGAATTATCTGCGGAGGCTGCATGTTGTGTCTGTTCTAAATATAAGTTGGTTTATAAGTTGTATGCAGATATAATCATTCGGTTTAGAAAGTGCACGTTAAATACCCTTATGCTTATTGTTCATATTATGGGAATAAAAGTAATAAGTGCCTAATGGCTTGGAAATGTATAATAAGATAGTGTAGAAACACTGTACAATAATGTAAACGAAGTGATAGTGAAAGAAGCCAACCTGAAAGGATAGTTAGGTTCGGCCTGGATAGGAACAAACACACTGACTGCTCTCTTAATTTCTTCTCTTCTTAAACTATTACTCTATATTTCACTTCACACATTGTTTTAAATATTTGGAGATATTCCTTTATCATTAGAAGACACAAGAAACGGGCGACAACAGTATCTAAGTGACCATGATCAACCTATAGCCATGCTGCCATAGTGAATAGTCCAGTCTGTGTTTTAATCTCTTCTGCTGAAGAAGGGGACTAATGTACCCCAAAAATTACATAATTTTGTGTTTTAATTGTGAACTTTGAGGCCTACAATTTTCTAGTATGTGTGTAAACCTTGCCCTTTTATTATAATTATTATATTAATTATTATAATAATTATTATTTTTATTATAATTATTATAATAATAATTATATGTTATATAATTATAATATTATAATTATTATTGAACCTCGGACTCCCCAGCACAAAAGTCCGACACCTTACCCCTAGACCACCAGGTCACCTGCATCTTACTACCCATATATTATTATTATTAGTACGTCTTACTACCCGTACGGTTTGTACGCAATGACGCTAATGTGTAATGGTAGGGTGATTGTGAGATGAAATGGAGGACCTACAGTTTAACGTGGGATCCAAACCACGATGGAGGCCTGGCATTCCACACACTCACAAGCTGTGAATAATACACGTCTTGTCAGAGGGGAAGGAAGGGTTTGGCAATCAGATAAAGCCGTGCCGAACCTCCGGCACAGAAGTCCGACACCTTACCCCTATACCGCCAGGTCACCCTACCATTCTATCCTCCTTTCAATACTTGATATTATATTTGGATAGTAAACATATAAAAGAGAACAATATTTTGTATAAGAGTGTAGTAGGAATTATTTTTTCTGGCAATTCCAGGCAAAAGATGGCAAAGAATGATAATGTCTGTTACTTGATAAAAAAATACATATATTTTATATAAAGTTAGTTATCATCAAAATCAAACTAAATTACTATTATTTGCATATAAAAGGCCAAGTAGTCAATATTGCAAAAAAGATCCAATACAGTAAATCCTCTTATAATGTTGTGTTATGTTCCTGAGAAACGCAACTTTATAGAAAACACCTTTATAAAAGTTATGATTTCCCATAAGAATCAATGTTATGTGTGGGGGTTAGGTTTAAAGTCCCCCAAAATAGTTACAAACACATATATCATATCACGGAAACAGCTCAAGAAAGGAATACATTTAATTTCGGGACGTGGATGCGACTGGCTCACCACTTGTGATATTCTCCTCATGTGTCACCATGGCAGCCACAGGTTGAAAGAATGCGTGGATAGTTGGATGCTTAGCAGCACATTTTTCTCTTTGTAAATTCCCTCGCAATATGTAAGGCCCTCCATGACAGTCCTGTGCATCGCGCAGTGTTCTAAATCAGGGTCTTCATTGGCCAACATTTGAAGTTCTTCGTAAATGTGATGAAATGCAGTAGCCATGCTCTTCATAGTAAATGAGTGTGAAGTCTTGTCCTCTTCGCTGTTAGATTCAGGGCATGGATTTTGGGCCAGCTTTAGTAGCTCCTCATTACTGAGTTCCTCAATCTCAGCGTCCACCACCTCTTCTATGTCTTCCATTTTCAGAATCTGGGAGACTGCTTCACGAGCAATGTTGAGGAGGTTTGTGTTTGCACTTGGCACAATATTTTCAAATTCTTTAAAATCGGTGACGTATTCAGACCATATATTTTGCCACGCCGCATTGAGGAATGTATGGGAAACTTCTTGCCAAGCCATGGATATGTTGTTGATGGTGTTAAAGAGAGTGTAGTTCCACCAATACTCCTTGATGCTGGTCTTGTCTTCACTATCTGTAGCTGCGACAAGTTGCTCAAACGTACGCCACAAGTAGTACCGCTTGAGAGTGGCAGTCACACCTTAGTCCATTGGTTGGTTTAGTGCCATCGTATTGAGAGGGAGAAAAACAATCTGCACATGCCTGTCCAAGTCAGGAATGTCATGAGAATGTGAGGGAGAATTATCTATGAGGAGGAGCGTTCTGAAATATAAATTCTCCTTCACACAGTCCCTCTTCCACGCGGGTATTGTGTATTCTTTTAACCACTCACAGAACATGGCAGCAGTTATCCACGCCTTTTTATTGGCTTTGTAAATAACAGGAAGGTGCTCCTTCGTCTTTCCTTTCAAAGCCCGTGGACTCTCTGATCTGGCAATCAGGAGTGGCTTCATCATGTGTCAGTCACCAGATGCATTCCCACCTAGCAAAAGCGTGACATGGTATTTCTCAGCTTTAAAACCGGGTGCTGTCTTTTCTTCCTGTGAAATGTAAGTTCTGGCAGGCATACATTTCTAAAACAGTCCAATCGAGTCAACATTAAAAACTTGATTTGATGAGTATCCGCCATCTTCAATGATGTTTTGAAGTTTGACAACAAAGGCTTCTACCAAAATGTTGTCAGAACTTGCGGCTTCATCAGTCACTTTAATAATATGAACATTGTACTGGTGCTTAAAACCATCGAGCCACCCTTGGCTGGCACTGAAAGGTTCTTCTTTAGAGCCTTTGCCGTCCTTAGGCTTTAACACATCATGATATAATAATTTAGCTTTACTTTGAACAATGGCCTAAGTAAATGGGACACTACGTTGTTAAGATTCAATCCACAACGAAAGCATTTTATCCATCCTTTCAATATGTTCGTTTCTTGTACGCTTGACCTTTGTTATACTGAGCCCCGAAACATTTTCCACACTGCACTTAAGTTTTACGGCATTTTTCCCTATAGTGCGAATAGTAGTTGCAGGTAGGCTCAAAGCTGCAGCAATGTCTACACCACACTGACCGGATTCGAGTTGCTGTATCATGTCCATTTTCAGAGCCAGACTAATTGATTGTTTTTCTTTTAAATTAAAGTGTTAGATAAATTACATGGATGTTTAGACGCCATTGCAAACAGATAAAAACTACTCCTAGCTAAAATAAAAAACAAAACCAACAAAGAATGGTAAACAAAAGGTGCACACAAATTAAAAATATATTAGATATAAAAATAAACAAAGAGTGGTAGACACAAGTCACACACAAATTTAAAATGCATTACATATAAAAAACGCAAAATAAAAGAAAGATCAACAAAAGACCCACACGAACTAAAAATATAAAAACTGCAAAGAAAGCTAAACACAGGTTTGTAACCTTGAACAAATTGATTAACTTGCACCATATTAAATGTTGCCAACTCAGTCATGTTGAGAGTTCCTAAATCCTGTTCAAAAAGGCTCCATTTTCAAGTGAAATATTCCAAATTTAAAGTAAATAAACAATATATATATATTTCGTGTAAAAATAACCTATTATTATTATTATTAACGGGCAGAGGCTTGTTTGGAGGGAGGGGGGGAGAGAAATCTCTGACGTGATCTGAATGGCTCATAGGCCTATATTAGGCCCACAAAAACAAGAACCAGGAGGTTGACACTTGGCGTGTGTTCAGCTGAAAAATAGCATTGTGCCCAATAGTGGACATTATATAAAAAACGGTTACAGACTATTAACAACATAACCAAAACACATTCTAATAGGCAACGTTATAGCAGGACTTACGGTATTGTTTTATTTCGAGTGTGTAAACGTGCAAAATACATTTTAAAATGTTACAATTAACTTTTAAACTATTTTGATATTAATTTTAATGTGCTAGGTAAAAGCTTGAAAAGAATGTCTTGAGAAATTTCAATATCTAGTTAAAAATTAAATTAAAACCAAACCTTACAAAAATATGTTAAGATATTTAAGCTAAACTTGAAAAATGAGAAGAAGAGTCAAAATTAGATATGGGCCCTCGCATCAATAAAAAAAAATACTTTCTTTCGATTTGTCAAGTGAAATTTGCTAAAGAGCTCTAATAATGCTTATTTGTGGTTTACAACCAATTATAATTATTGTAGCACTAACTTGACAACCATGCCCCAGACCAGCAATTAACACTTAATTGAATGTATGAATGTTATAATGAATGGATTGTAAGAAAGAATGCTGACAATTAGTTACTATTTGTATTTTCTATTATTCTATTATATTTAAATTTCCTCTTGTGTTTATAATTTTTTCCAAGTTTTAAATATGGGATTTAAAGGTAAATCGGAGATTCAAATTCGTAAATAGTAAATTCGACCCAACTATAGCCAAAGCAAGGAAAAGGTTTTGTTTATTTTTAACTATCTACTGTGCCCAAACCTCTCGTGGACCCATACAATGTTGTGGGAGACCATATTGTGTCTGCCCCCGTGGTCACTGGTGTCGCGGCTAGGGGTCCGCGCGCCAGAGTTGGGGCGCGATACAAGTTCTAGTATAGGGGTTGTACGAAGAAAGTTGTCCGGTTGATGTTTAAACACAAGTCTTTATTTGTGTCTTTGGTTGCGTTCCCCCCTTGGTTGGTCCGGTTACACAACTGTATCTCGAAAGCGAAACCCCCATCTCCAATCCCGCGCATGACGGTGTCTCTATCCCCGATCAGCTCTGCCCACTCCCGGAACTGAGAGTCAACCGCTCATGAACCACTGACCCGTGTTGACCGGAGTCAGGAAACCACTCTGCGCTCTCGAAGAGCGAGCCTTGCAACCCCGACGAGCGAGGCGCGGGGAGGTCGTGCGCAGCTAACCACACATGGCAGAAAGAGGGAGGGGGAACGGGCAAACCACGCTGCGCGCGAGCCCAAAGATGAGTGACGAGAAACTCGGCACACTACAGAGCTGGTTTGTTGGTTTGAGCTAGTGGCAAAGGGTAAGAATTTATCCCAACCAGGAAACAACATGGATTTTTCTTCCTTTAGTGGTTCATGGTTTAATTTTCTTTCTATTACATAGAAATATGATTGGGCCAATAAAGTATTTTACCAATTACTTGTTACCAACTAGACCAGTCACTGATGCCGATCTTTTGTTTTATTTTATTTAAAATACAATATTGCAAAGGTAATATTATGCAATAATGATACACAATATAATATTTTTTTCAAACATAAAACAAAGAAAAAATTTCAATCTTGTACTTCTCCTTCTTCACTTTATATTTCAAATATTTGTCACAGGATATTAATTTTATTCTACTAGGAATTTAACTAACAAAAAATTGTTTATATTCAAAAATACATGTGTATTACCTTTGTAATATTGTAAATAAAATAAAATAAACCAAATGTTTGGCAAGATCAGCAACAGCCCAACCCTAATAAAGTATATCCCATATATTGGATTTATATTAATGCTAGAGTGAAATATCAAATAGCGGTACTAACATTTACCTGCTGCCTCTCAAGCTGAAGTTGCATCTGCAATTGTTGCAGCTGAGAGGGCGTGGAGCCCTGGCCAGCCGCTGAGCGCCGGACGCCAGAGAGTTGGGACAGCAGTTCTGCTATGGGGTCAACACTGTCTCGGCTCGACGGGGACAAGGAAGACAGTCCACCAGAGGAACTGAAATGTAATCTTCAAATTTTATCCAAAATTGAATTACATATTTTATTCAACAAATAATACTACAAATTTTACCCTAAAATTTTGGGTGTACAGATATTAAAATAACATGTATATTAAAATGTGTTATTTCCTAATGGATTGGAAATGTATAATTAGACAATGTAGAAGCACTAAACAGTAATGTGAAGTAAGTGATAGTGAAGGAAACCAAGCTGAAATGATAGTATAGTTAGGTTAGGTCTAGATAGAAAAAAAACACACCTATCTTTTTCATTTAAAGAGCTTCCTTCATTATCACTTACTCTAAATTATTGCACAGTGTTTCTACACTGTCTTATAAAATATTATGCATGAAATTGTTGTATTGGCTTGTATGCCATATGAAAAGAGATTTGTTATGTTGGCAAGTTGGCAGGAGTGTTGATTGGATGTGTGTGATGTGAGTGCGCTTGATGGGCAACAAAGTTTTCCTATGAATGAGATTATTGTATGCTCGTGTGTGGTTTCTTTTGAATGTATTTAAATTCATAGTTAACAATAATATAGTGCATTAAACCGCTATCATAATAACCCAAAAATACACTGCTAGTAAGTAGTAGCAGCTATATAAGGTTTAGACTATTTTACTCAGTTAACAATTTTGGTTCGAAAACCAATTTTCATTAAAGTTTCAGCGTCTATATATTTTTTAATAATGTTTGTAGTTAAGTGAGATAACAAACTAGGTATTTCTATCTAACCTCATACAGCCCTTAAAAGACACAACATTTGCCGCGTGCTATCTAAGGGTGTGATTATAGAGCACACAAAGGTTTTATGGGGTTTTTTTTGTGTAAAATTGTGTGGCCTATTTTTTGGTCAATATGACATGTCATTGATTAAATAAGATTTAATTATAGAAAAATGATCAGAAGTACACCCGTGTTGCCGGGGTAACCACACAATGGATTGCGTGGTTACTCTAAGCAACGCCTTTATTTGCTTCAAACAAAGGGGGGAAAAATGGGTGTGTGTACTTATGTACGCGCGCGAGAAGTTATACTTCTTTGACATAATTAAAAAATAGTTTTTAATTGCATGCAAATAATTAATTACAATAAAATGATAATATTTAGTATTAACTATGTTAAATAATAATATTTAATTTATATCAATAAATAATACATACGAATAGTTAACCTCAATTATATTGGAGCACTTGAAAAAGTCTATTAGCACAATTTTTTTCACTAATATTTACGAATAGTAAATAATATTAATCAAAATATTCAATTTAAATCACTACTGAATATAATTTATTAGCACATATATAATTCGCACTTGTATGAAACTAAAACACGTGTTGTGAATGTAGAAACTAGAAACATGTGGATAAATATTATATATATGAAAACAGTGATCAGAGGCGACGAGCGTACCATAGAGAAAGGAATAACATAGTATACATTTCTCTATGAGCGTACCAACATGCGCGACTAACAGAGGTTCTATTTATATTTTGTTGGTAGCTTTTTTTTTTCGAGACTTAGTGAGCGGTTTACCTTCAACCTGTTACTTTTGTGTTACAGTGATGCGCGCGCATCTTAAAATTTCACTCTCATCATTTTTTCATAACGCGCCTAAAGAAGTATAACTTCAAAAAATCTTTTAATTTCATTTCTTCCGACGCAGTTTAAAAAAATCAATCCAAATTTTAGTATTCCAGCTTCGAAGAGCGAATGTTCCTGCACAGGGGCTACTAGTTTTAAAATGTCAGGCATCTGCATGCGATAGATATCCTGCAACACTCATGAAAGATATGCAGATAGACAAACTTTTCATTTTATTAATATAGAAGATAGATGGCTAGAATAAGATAGAAATTCAATAAAGCACAAATGAAATAAAATTAAAATACTAACAAATATTTACAAACATTTACATGAGTATGACAGGGTTAAGACATTGAATAGACACAGTCAATTGTGGGTAGATGACATCGGCAGTTTGCTTTATAGACCATTCGGTAATGTAACAGATTATTTAAATTAACATTAATAACATAATAGAACTCTAAAACCACTTTCTACTGGTGAACTAAATCAATATTTTCGTCCATTTTAAATTATTCTGATTGAAGTTGAATTGCCATTGCCAGTTGGAGTGTGAGGGTTGGTAATATTGAGCTAAGTCATCATAAGCACCCATAGCCTCAGTTAGGGAAGGTTACAACTAAGAAGTCTACATGATGACCTATAAGTGGCGGCCTCGCTACAAAGGTGTAGGCCACGACAGGCTTAGTAAGCCTGTGGCCGAAACAAACCAATGCATTTGAAAATACAAAGAAATAAGCCGGATTAGAAAAATTGTTGACAACCATAAATTACAAATAGGGACTCAAAAGTGACACACTGAGTGGAGGAGATTGTAGACACTGTGTCCTGTTCAAATTTCCTGTTTCTCCCTTCTGTGTCTTTTGGTTTCCTCTTTTAGGAAGTTTGTGTTGGGAATTTCGAACGCCCTCCTGATGAGTTCCAGTAGAATGAAACCTAGGTTTGAGGATTGGGTGGTAGCGATTGATATTCTTCAAGAGTTCAAGAGGCAGTTATTATCTCTCTGTGCAATAGCAGCTATGTAAAATGTGAGCTGTGTTGTTCTTTTCATTGTAAAAGCCATGTTATGTTCATTCTTTCTATATGTTTCTATCCACCTTTCTTGTACCTTCTTCCAAATATAATTAGATTACCTCATGAAGTGAAAATAGGTTTTACTTATATATACTAGGGTTCTGCGAGTAATAAGATTCCGTGCTTTGAGTCAAGCTCGTCCTTTAAGCTCGAGATTGATATCGAAAGTTTTGTAGGCTCGTCATTTTCGAGCTTTCACTTGATGTACTTAATAATCAATTTTTAAAACACAATAGTAAGTGTAGTCTAATTAATCTAGATAATATCGCCATTTCCGCTTATAAATCATTAGGTTACTTAATGAATTGTTAAAATTAATATCAATTTTCAATTAATAACGTAATAGAGCTTTTTAACTACTTTAGACAGGTAAATTTATTCAATGTTGTCGTCCATTTTGAATTAACCTTGATTGAAGTTGTTTACTTGTATTGCCATGACAAAGCAATGAAAATAAAAATAGTAGGGCTGTGTTGATTTCAGGACTCGATTACTCGATACCCATGGTATCGACTAGTATCGCAATAACGACACTATATGCTAAAGTATCGATACCACTCTTATATATTCAACACGGTTTATTTCTCAAACAGTTAATTTTGAACGTCAGAGGTTAGACATTCGTTACTCATGATTTTGCTTTGTCCTATTATTCTGTTCGCTCAGCTCTAAACTCAACAAAAACGAGCCATTCTTTTGCAGCTTATAAACACGGCCACGGTCGACACAAGGTTGATTTTAATTTATCAAAGGGAACTGTATTTCGAAAATGAATCTAAGGAAAACACTTATTTTGTATTGAAATAGTCGAGTAAATATTCACTACATAAGGTCGATTTTCCTCAGTGCTTTGGCAAGGGAGTGGTGAGCAAATGGATCGGCCAGCTTGCAGCTGCGTCATATTTAGTTGCTAGACTATTATTATTCGAAAGATTGTAAAACAATCCACATAAAATATTTATCTTTTATTTATCGACTTTAACTATTGTAAGCATCAACGGGAGCAGGCAAAGTGATAGACAACAAAGTGGTCGACACGAGAGAACAAAGTGGTAGACAGCAAACTGCTAGACACGAAGAAACGACACGGACCAAGTGATCGACACGAGCTGGACCATGTGATAGACAACCAACCAGTAGACAAAATTAAAACAATTATTTGGAAGGCTGGGTGGGTCAAGTGGCCGACACGACTTGGACCAACTGCTAGACAAGCTCAAGTATAGGAGTACAAAGTGATAGACAACCAAGCGATCGACACGAGAGAACAAATCTGTAAAATGACCAACTGCTAGACACCCAGAAACGACATGGACCAAGTGATCGACACGAGCTGGACCATGTGATAGACAAGCTCCCATATAAGAGGACAAAGTGATAGACAGCCAAGCAGTCGACACGAGAGGACCAACTGCTCAACAAACATCGAGATTAATCCAGTTAAGAGTGGCTCAAGTGACAGACTAGTTATTTCAAAACTAACAAAGTGATAAACATGGGCTTAGAAAGTTGGGTATAAGGATGGTCTGGATCCTCCTAGAAATTGCTGTCCTCCCGACACCCTAAATTTAACTAGCCCAAAAAGGGTGAGGTCCCCTTATATGTGTATAAACTTAAACCATCGTGTTTTTAATTTTAATAATTTACTTACACATTGCACTCTTTAAAATATATTTTCTAACACTAGTTTAGTTATCATTTCGAATAAATAATAGGTTTTGATACATACAATATGGTATCTTAAAATAAAGAATGTTTCTCTGAATGAAACGAGTTATCGGATCTGAGGAAAGGAGACAAACGTTTTGTTATAAATGGTAAAATCATACTTTAAGAACTAACAAGATGAAATAAAAAATTATATAAAAGAGCAACTGCCAGAAACTAAGTTGGTAGCTTATGATCAGGGTTCGATTCCGGTCAGTTACAGTGAGGGTGATTTTTCTTAAAAGGCTTTCTACTCTGCCACCACGCAAATTCAGGTGCACTATAAATAAGTTTGATCTTCCTCATTCTCAACACATTAACGTAATTAGTAAATAAGCGTGTAACCCGAACAGGTGGTAAAGACACAGTGATAAAAAAAAATCTAATTGCACTAATGGATTAAAGAAGAAATGTTGTTATTATAAGATGTGTACTCTCATTTGCATTTAGGGAGAATGTAAACCATTAATGAAATATCACCCTCCGTACACCCGACTGGATTTGAAGCCTGATATCCCCGTCATTGACAGTCCAGTCTATTTTGAGAATGACGCCTTAGACCATCAACCATCGAAGCTAAGAACATTTTGTTGATGTTGCGTTAGCACCAGGTTTATTAATGGGTTGGAATAAGGAGCTAAGTTAAGATGAAATAATTCTGAATTAGTGTAAAAGTTAGATGTAAAAACCACAAGGGTGGTAACTATCAGCCCAATCCGCTCAGTCGGAATGATTACTCTTACTCAAGCTACTCTAACACCTTACTAGACCGTGTGACAAAGAGCGTTATTTAGGAGGTCAAACAATACCTATACCTAGCATAGTGTTATTTAGGAGGATAGACAATACTTAGACCTAGCAAACAGTGTTATTTAGGAGGTCAAACAATACCTATACCTAGCATAGTGTTATTTAGGAGGACAGACAATACTTAGACCTAGCAAACAGTGTTATTTAGGAGGTCAAACAATACTTACACCTAGCATACAGTGTTATTTAGGAGGTCAAACAATACCTATACCTAGCATAGTGTTATTTAGGAGGACAGACAATACTTAGACCTAGCAAACAGTGTTATTTAGGAGGTCAAACAATACTTACACCTAGCATAAAGTGTTATTTAGGAGGTCAAACAATACTTACACCTAGCATACAGTGTTATTTAGGCAAACCACACCTATACTCCATTCACGGTAGGAATTACTCTCTGAAAGGTCTTTTTTACAACAAAATCCTACTATATAATAGATTTCTGATAGGGAAAAAGGGCTTTCAGAAAACAATTCCTACGGTGAACGGACTCTACATATACATTTTAAGCAAAATCTGTAGATCCGTTCGAAAACTTAGGAATTAAAAACAATCACTCATTGATAGACTATCCTTAATTTGAGAGGTAGGGTAAAATTTTTAAAAAAATAAAATATTGAAGAATATCCTTATAAATATAAATATCAAGTTTGGAAAAAATCCATTCAACCATTTTGAATCTGTGGCCAGGGAGACAAACAGACCGACAGACATGGGAACAGACATAATTGTAAAATCTTGGCACAAAAAGCTCAAGAAATTACAATACGGGGCAATAAAACTTAAAGCTTACACTTGGTAACGCGCTCTACTTTGTATTTCACAAATTATTTCAAAAATAATCCAAGATTCCAGTGACTTTATATAATTTGTCTGTCTCTTTGACTTTTCCATGTAACACCCAATTACTTTACACTATTTTTCATGAGCGTAGGAAGAGTTTAGTTATGATTCTTTGGAGTGGTGAGGGGGGTCCAAATTGTATGCTTCTGGCATGATATTAGGACTACTGAGAGTAAGAAAATTATTTTAAAAAGTGGCGGCGGAACCTTATTTGTGTGAAGGGTATCAAAAAGGGTTTTTTGGGAACTTTTCTATCTCCCCTCTTTCCCCCAGTTAATATTTCAAAAGTAGATGCTTAGAAGCTCCTCAAGTGGAGAGTTTTTTTAGAACCATACGCTTTTTTTTTTTTAAGATATTTAGTGTAGACTTCTCCGAGTTTTTTAAAAAAATTTGGATAATCCAAAAGGCTATTTGGGGTAGTGCTCCTTCTGCAAATTTTTGAAAATGGATGCTTCTAAAATCTATTCTAATAGTGCTCAACCATCATTTTTTATAAATTAGATTACGTAGAATCTATTTAAACCTCCCCCAGAATTCTTTTGAAACTTGGATGCCTGTAAAGTAATTTTAGGGGGATCTTTGCCAGATATTTTTTATGGAATTTTTTTTTAGTGTCAGATGCAGCTATAAGCTATTTGAAGTATTTGAAGAATTTTTGAAAATTCGATGCTTTTAGATGATATACTACCTATGAAGATTGGAAAACAGAATAAAATCAAGATAATTAGTTTCTCAAACTGACTTATTTAAAGACTCTTTAGCTATCAACATTAAAAAATTTGGTGGGAAGTGGGATTTTGGAACACCCTAACCTTCCCCCCCTCTCCTCCCACACACACTTTCCTCTCGCTATGTTCTTATTAACCTGCTTCTCTTTAGGATAAACAAAAGTTTGTATCAACCCTGTCAAGGTTCATATTGTGTAAGGCATATTAAAAAAACCTTTAAACTAGGGTTGATTAAAAAATACTGAGTATACATACATTTACCTAGCCCAACTTTTATAGTGTGTGCGTGTGTATATATATACATTAATATGCCTGCTTAGTCAACCAGAAGAAAATTAGTTTTAAACAGATATCCTGCAATAACAATGCAATGTATTTGTTAAAAATCGACCAACACTTCTTTGTCAAATGTTCTTAACAAGGCCTAAATAGACTGCATTTTACAATAACGCTTCTAATAATAGCATACATGCAATAAAATTTAACCCATAAAATACATCCCTAATTAGTGAGTTATGACTTGTGATAATAACAGAAGTACCAATATAATATTTTTACGTACGAATCCAATAGAATTGTACAAGGTAAATAATAATATGAAAATATAATAAATACATTAACTGCTGGGTTCAAATAAATGTTATAGTTTATTCCTTGTGACGTTTATTTGGGGTTATAATTTACTGACACTGACATGTGCACACACTCAAATAAAAATTGACTTGCTGTTAGGTTTCAAAGAGATGCCACTCTTATCAGTCCTTGCAGGTGCTGTACTCGTGACCTTGTTATATTTATGGGCAAGATGATACTACAGCAAGAGTGTCTGCCTTTACATTATTATTATTAGCATCGCGTCTTACTACCCATTCGGGTTATACGCACTTACGCTAATGTGTAATGGTAGGGTGATTGTGAGATGAAATGAAGGACCTACAGTTTAACGTGGAATCCGAACCACGGTGGCGGCCTGGCATTCCCCACATTCACAAGATGTCTTGTCAAAGGTGAAGGAAGGGTTTGGTAATCAGATAAATATTTGCAGGGACCGAGGATTGAACCCTGGTCGCCAGTATAGAAGTCTGACACCTTACCCCTAGACCACCAGGTCACCTCTGCCTGTATAGAGACCTTTGACCTAGTACACCAAAGCTCTACAGCAGGCATGTCAAACATGTGGCCTGATCCATGATTCTGTGCAGCCCACGGACCCTTTTAAGAACCATATACAAATGTGGCCAGATCCATTTTATTATATACATTGTAGAAATACACCATTTTATATTATGACATTTAGCTATTGGGCATTATTTGGAGAAATATTGCACTTGAGGGCCTAATTTTTACTTTTTACTCACCAGAGATCGATTAACAAAAATTGTAAAATTTACACGCCCGTGTCCCATGTTTGACACCGTATAATTGTGTGTAGAGTTGTTTTATCTTATGATAAGGAACAAACACCCGAAATGTCACGGCTTACGGAACACACTTTTGTCAACATTGAAAAGTGACTCAAACACAAGAGTTTGGCATAATCACACTGCTGGGGGGAGGGGGGGGGGAAATTAGAATCAAGTCTTAAATTAATTTTGTAATAATTAGTAAGGACTTTGAATTAATTTTTTTCTTAATATGGTAATAATAAAGAATTTTCTGAAATGTGGCACCCTAAGCATTATCAATATTAAATGTGGCCTTTTTGATCAAACGAGTTTGACACGTCTGTTCTACAACTAGCTATCATCCGGTGCGGTAAGCGAGAAATTGGCCACGCAGACGTTTAGCTCTAACGCAATATTAAGTTATTACTTACTTATTCTATGGCATTAGGAAAGCTAAAGTTCATTGCCGCACTTACAAAAGTACGCGACCTATCCCTATCTTTAGTTAGTTGTATCCAGTCCACCTCATTACACCCTATTTCTTTCAGGATGCATTCTAATGCTATCCTCTACTATGTGTTATTTCAAAATATGGTTCACCCATAATAAAGTCAAAAGATTCAGACATGGCTCTTTTTTCTTAACAATCCTATATCTCAAGTCTCATTAATAGAAAAAATGTGTGAAAATGTAACATTATTCTATTTCCAACGACATTTTAATCATATTCACGGAGCTATGAGACCAGGCTTGATGGAAAAGGGTTTTAGATTTAGTCTTCCTCTAACAAATACAGTAATTATTTGATAGGCTCACAACATAACATTATAAGATATTTGAGAACTAGCAGCGAGATTTCCTTTTTGCCTTGAAATAAGAAGTTTCGTAGTTTTTTTTCCCTCTTTCTTATTTAAATGATTTAGGGTGGCTATAAGTGAAGGCTGAAAGAGAATATAAGCTTATACATAATAGAGAAATAGTTCCAGAAAACGTTGAGTTGTGAATATTATTTTGAAAGTAAGCCTATTTATAATATCTATCATAAGTGAAATATAAAGATCACATTACTTGATGTATGAATTCCTTAAAATGGTTTTAGTAACTTTAAACTGTTAAATACTGTTATTACTACCAGAATTTATGGCTAGAATGTACCTCAAACTTTTTTTACTTTTGAGTTCATCAGCATGACTGTATTATATATCTGTTCTGGCCCCAAACCTAACAATATAAAATCACTACCTATACTTTGATAATTTCTTAAAAAAACATATGCATGCTGTCCAAAATATTCACGCTGGTCCTCTAACTTAGGTAAGTACACTATTCAAATATATTTAATGAATAATACATTTATATTAAATTAGAGAATATTATCATTTATAGCTTAGATACAAGTCCGGCAGAATCATTTATTGCTACAACCAGAGCCTGGATAAGCTATAATATGTAAAACATAATTTAGATATTTTAGGTTCATGTTTAGACGATTACTTAACTATGCAATTAATACATTAATTCTGCACGTATTGACACATATATATTTGAATGTTTTAACAATAACTTGACACAGTGGCGCCAACATATATTAACGTCGGCGAGGGTTGAGGGGTTGGGAGCAAACCCTACACAGCCAGAACTAAATATCTGTTTGTAGGGGGACATAAGGAAAATGTTAAATGACCCTAGAAGCGTAGAATTATTTTTACATGGTAGCTTATGGAAACTATTTACAAACATAAGTTCCAAAGTTAATCTTTCTTAATTTTAATATTGGTCCAGTGCGTGCTAGAGAAATTTCTCCATCTGGTATTATATCTGACTGTTAGATTCATGACAACCTAGTCTTAAAATATATTTTAGCTTTGTGGGGTGCAGCGAGAGTAAATCCGGTGCATGTGATGCGGACCATTGGACGCTTACCTTTTTTTAAGGTGTAACTTTCGCAATAGACTGGATTGTCGATGACGATGAGATCGGGGTTCAAGTCCTGTCCAGGTGTACTGATAATTTTTTTCCTAAATGGTTTCCCATTTTCCCTAAAGGCATATGTGGGTTCACTTTGTCTAAATAAATTATTATCATTAATCCATAAGCGTAATAAGTTCATATGCTTAAAATCCGAGTGGGTAGAAAAACACGATGGAAAAACAACTAAATAAATAAAGCACGTAATTAAAATAAATAAACCTACTCCCTTGTTAGTAAAAAAAAACCCTGTAGATACACTGAATTAATATCAAAATGTACCCATATTTTCGTATCATCACAATCGCAATGGTGTAGAGAACTTGTTAATGTGTCAGTATACCTGACCGGGATTTGAACCCGGTCTCTTTGCTACCGGCAATTCAATGTAATATGCGAGCGAAGCTTTATGATCATACGACCACCGACGCGGGTATCACTTCAGTGAATGAGGGAAGAAAGCCATAATCATGGTTACATGCTTGCATTTTATAAGTTTATTTTTATAGTATATGATATTAGCGGGAGCTAATTACTTAATCATTATATATTATGGTAACTATATTTATAAGCGTAACCTAGGCGATATGATATAATCCTTAAGAAAATATATCATTTAATTGAATGATATAATTTAACAAGTCAAGGAACCTTAGCAAGAAAAAGATTTGAACATTCTGTTAAATTAACTTTTTACCCTTCATATAGAGGAATTTTGGTGAAATTTCTTAAATATAGATAAAAACTTGCCCTATTCTCTAAATCCTTGGTTGCATATTTAGAGAAATCGTGAATGCCCTTAACGGCCAGTGAGTTAAGTAGCCTCTTCTTCGGTGGCCGCAAGGTCTAACGCGCTACTCGCAAAATTGACTTGACTGCTGATAAATGAAGATCGGGGCTCGATCCCAGTCGGGTGGACTGAAGGTTAATTTTCCTAAATAGTTTTCCACTCTCACTCCACAAAAAAACGGGTGCAGTTCCTCTAAATTCAACCTTGTTCATCAATAAACACACTAGCGTAGTTAATATATATATATATATATTTATTCGTATAATTCGAACTGTTAGTAACTCTAGTATAACGCGGTGCTAAAAAAATTAGAATTTGTAGCACTAAATATACAGGCTAGATTTTAAAATTATCTGTTTAAAAAACAATAATCATTTATACTGTCGCTTATTGCCGGTTACTAATTTTACATAATATTTTAAAACTGTTGTCAAATTTCAAGTTTTAATACAGGTCGCTAAGAAAATTTAACTTAATGATTTTCAACTCTTTCTTCATGAAAAAGCGAGTATATTTTCTCTAAATTATACCCTCTTCACTTCTAATCTATTAATATAAAAACAAAATAGTTCATACGTGTAGACCGGCGCTCACTATCCTTTAATGTTGCATCCAGCGTTGCGGAATTAATTGAGACTGTTCAATTCGTGATATTCTTTTATAAGGTTATCATTATTTCACGTTATTTTCACCTACATTTTTACTTTAGTAAACCCCACAAAAATATGTCAAGTAGTGTGAGGTTAATCTGACGGGTGGGGGGAAAAAAATTATTTGAGTGTAAACAAGGACAAGCGTGTATTGGATTAACTATTCTCTCACTTAGCCCACTCTTAACTGGATGATATCAAAGTTTGTCGAGCAGTTGGTCCTCTCGTGTCGATCGCTTGGTTGTCTATCACTTTGTACTCCTATACTTGAGCTTGTCTAGCAGTTGGTCCAAGTCGTGTCGGCCACTTGACCCACCCAGCCTTCCAAATAATTGTTTTCATTTTGTCTACCGGTTGGTTATCTATCACATGGTCCAGCTCGTGTCGATCACTTGGTCCATGTCGTTTCTGGGTGTCTAGCAGTTGGTCATTTTACAGATTTGTTCTCTCGTGTCGATCGCTTGGTTGTCTATCACTTTGTACTCCCATACTTGAGCTTGTCTAGCAGTTGGTCCAAGTCGTGTCGGCCACTTGACCCACCCAGCCTTCCAAATATTTTTTATAGCTTGTCGAGCAGTTTGTTGTCTAGCAGTTTGTATGGTGCCAGCATCAACACCTTCAATTTCGATAGTCTTCACAACCAGTGTCACCAATATAGTTTTTATTCTAGAGATCTTTTCGCTTAAGAAAATTATTAAATTAATTTAATAAATATTGTGAAATGATTAAAATGAAAAAAAATTTGATAAACATTAAAACATAAAGCTGGCCGATTCATTTGCTCATCACTCCCTTGCTAAAGCGCCGAGGAAAATCAAGTTTATGAAGTGAATATTGTATAGTTGTATTGAGTCCATCCACAAATATTATCGGCAGTCCTTTCAATTATGATTTCAAGGTTATTTCCGTTACCGTATTCCATTCGCTTTGCTTTGTACTTGAGATCTTTTCAAAATGAAATTTATAGTAATAAACTTATAAAAATTGTCTGTTGTTTTCCTTTTCTCTGGTAATCTTTTCAAAATGAAACATTTAAAAAAGTGAAGTGTGGCAGTATTTTGATATATGTGAAAGTGATGTGGACTATGTTGTTTGTAAATTCTGTAAACGCAAAGTTTCGTGGGGTGGAAAGACACATACCACTTCCAACATGTCTAAACATTTGAAAAATTCATGAAGCAGAAGTGTATACATACAAACTAGAGAAGCTAGGAAATAATGAGGCGATGCAATTGATGAACCTGGGCCTAATTCTGCCTTTGAAGTGCATTACCAGAACGCTGTTGGACTTGATTTATTAAAAAGAAGCTCAACCTCAAGACCATGTTTCTATCCTTACAAAATGAGGATTTATTTAATTTCATGTTGAATGGTATCGAGGAGATGAATTTATCATATCGAGCAAGGTATCAGAATCGAGAAAAGTAGATATCAACCCACCACTAAAAAATAGCTAAATAAATTATAAAATCATAGAATGATTCTTTTTACTGTTTTTACCTGGTCCCTTTCTAAAATAATAATTTCTGTTAAATTAAAAATGCAATATCAATAATAATAATATTTTGAATGTTTTCAAATCTCAGATATTTAAAACTCGTATTAATTAATATGTTTAGCTACAAAACTAACCCCTTTTTAGTTACTATTTAGTTATAGAATTATGTTGGTTAACCTGTCTAAAATCAATATTAATCTTATTTATTGCAATACATATTTTACCAAACTTATCACAATTATGTTAGAAAATCATTTACTATTACATATTGTTTGCTAGAAATATTTTAGTTAGCCATATTATTTTTAATTTTAAAGTATGAGCATCAACTTTTATAAGCATTAAAAATTGAATTGAAGTAAATTTCTCAATAAAATAATGTCTAACGAGAGCCCGCACAAAACGCATGTGCAACTGCCATAGAGGAATGGAAATTGGCTTCTTAGAACTATGCGACCACCTGCCCAGAATTTTTAGTAGATTTAATAATTTTTTATCTTCTAGTTTGAAAAGTGATAACTCACCTGAAATGCATGTTTGAGCGCCTGGCCCTGGGACCACCCACCCCCCGTGAGGAGTGGGGTATTCTGCGAACAGCATGCCTTGATCCAGCTGGTTCGTCGTAAAGAGCAGTTAAAGAAAAATTCTAAGCAACAAATTACACACATGGATAATATGATTTAAAAATAAATAGTACAACACAATCGTGGAAACTTTCTCATAACTTTTATAGTTTGGAATATATTTTAAGTAAACTACCCTTTTATATATATTTATTCAAAAAAGTAAAATTATTTTGTCCCTCATATGAAACACAATATGGATCTTAATCAAAATTTTTAATAAAGTTAAAAAAAATAATCAAAAATCAGTCATAAGTATTATCCTAAAATTATTGGTATTTGTAAAAATAAGAATATGTTCCTATTAGCCAAGTAAAACAATTGCCAGAAACCCATTATGGATAAGATTCAAATTTTCCAAAACATTGTTTTAATTTAGGGATGTGCGAGGCTTAAAAAAATTTGATGTTAAATCAAATATTTATTAGCTTTACCTTTAAATAATTCAAAGCTTCAATTTTTTTATTTTAATCATTTGAAGCTATTTTTACCAATTTATGATCATGTTAATTGCACAAAATTAGCAATTCTAGTTTTAAACCAATAAAACTATAACTTTATTCTTAGCACCGCATCTTACTACCTGTTCAAGTTGTACGCTTAAATACAGTAGCTAAATAATTATTATTAACCTTTGTGTTTCTTACTTGCTGATAAAAATGATCTCCGTGAGTTTTAAAACAATGGATGCTATTGATTTAATGATGCAAAGGAAACAATAATAAAAAGGATCAGGTTTGTTGATGCCATGACCTCCATTCATATTTTCCTAAATTTCGGTGATTTTAATAAATTACTATCGCAGTATGTTATTTCAAAAATAATGTTCGGGTATGTTTATTATATATTTGCTCTTTGTTAACCCTTTGAGCAGTGAGTTTTTCAGTTGCAATTGACCAGCACCTGTAGTGTTTTTTTTTTGTTTTTTTCAGTTCGGCACCTGGTCTAGGTTGTTTTGGCGGTGGAGGCAGATTATCACCAATATCTTCATTTTCTTATTGGGTTTCAATAGCATTATCTTCTGGACTTTCATTGTATTCACCATCACTATTACTACTTGCCATTGGACAAAGAGGCAGTCAATACATATTTGTCCAGTGGCAGCCATGTAAAGTCTGAACTGTTCATTTCATTGTAACAGCAATAATGTGTGTTTTCCCTTTTATATGTTTTTAACCACCTTTTCTGTACCTTCTTCCAAATATATATGAATCGATACAAATTTCTTATGTATTTGGTAAAGATTAAATCACAATATTGACCTCTATTGACAACACACATGTTAGACAATGCCATCAACGTATGCACAGTGAGGTTAAATTAAAAACTTGGCCATACGTTTAAAAGAGTCTCTGAGTGTTAAATTATTTTCTTTCCTATTAAATAAATATTTATATAAACAAAAAATTTATGTAAAATTCAACCCATAAATTTTATATTGGCAAAATTTGGCATTAAAAATTTAAATTCTTTTAAATATTTACAGCTGCTCGTTTATATGTCCTTTTCTTTGTTTCATATTAATCTCAATAGTTTAAAATTCATATATAAAAATGTATGAAATGAATAGAAAAGTAAAATTAATAGAAAGTACAACATATAAGTTAATTGCTACTCAATGCTTACATGTTTGGTTTTTAAACGTACATATTTTTTTAAATAAATACCTGCAAAGTTTAAAAAAATATCGAGACTGCATTTTTTATACTAAAAGGGATTTGCTAAATATTTTTAAAGCTGAGTTTAAAGTAAACTAAACATTTTTTCTATGATGTATTAAATTAATTACTTTGTTACCATGTATACAAAAAGAACATAATGTATACTATATTATATATGCCCAATAAAAGAGTTCCCATAAAATACCAGCTTGCAAACTAATTACATAAATAACAACTCCAATACTATATATGACACATACCTTCATCCCAGTGTGATTTTGAGCCCTCAGCCACTGCTGAGGGTATTCACAATTTCTTCCAAAACCATTCTAAAGTAGGGGTCTCTAAAGCTTTGCCAATATTTAAAGTTAAAACATGCATTATGTTGTTTTTTTCTGCTGTTATTTTCATCACAAATTGGTGTTCGTAAAAAATATTAAATTTTGTGATAATATTTAAGGTATCAAAGTGCACTTTCTAAACAGACTGATTATATTACCACATGAGAATTTACCAATTTTGCCAGGAAAGGTATTTTCACATACCTTCCAGGGTTCTTTTACATGCCATAATCAACATGGGACTGACAGCTTTACTTCCCTTCCAAAGGAATATGTGCTACAGATTTGTATCACTCAATAAAAATCCATCAACCCCTGCTGGGTTTAAACGGATAAGCATCAGATCCTGAGGTGAGCACTTTACCCCAAAACTACCGAGTTCTACTTGTGACAATAACTTAATTTATCATTTTAAGACCAAATATATTAATTATGTTTAGAATATAGCATTTTGTAAATTATATTTATCCATCATTAAACATTTTTCAAATAGTTGAAGTTCAATTCGGCTTCATAAATATCTAATTTTGGTCTAATCAATTTTTCTTCAGATTGAAAAAGTGGACGTTGCACACTATTAAAAAAAAAGGCTGTTCAAGTCTAATAGTGTAAACATTATGAAGTAAAATCATGTGCAAAAATTAACACTTATCACCTTTCTAGATTGGATATTTTAACCTATAATAAACAGTGATGTCTCCATTAACTCGTTTTCATTTGTGTTTTGTATTAAAAGGATATGAGGAAGGATATGAGGTCTCGTGGCCCACTGCGGTGCTCCAGGGTCAAGTGACCGGCAAAGTCATCTGTAACGAGGTTAGGGTCGCCACCTGGAAGTGAGGCGCATACTGGACAAACCTGGAAGAAAACCAAAGGTTAATTAGTGAATTCCACATAGACCTGAATAAAAAATATAAGCCTACAAAAAAATTAGCAAAATATAGTTTATAAAATTATTACTTAAGTCTAATTATTTAGTTTAATCTTTTAAGAAAAATTTATATTACTCTTTCCAATAGATAAACCAGAATTTAAAGCACACCAAGGCAAAATTTTCTACTCTGTTGTCTATTAGAAGACATCATATAAAAGAAATAAATGGTTCAGTGCACAACACATACTTTCTCCTCTCTCATCTTAATATAAAGACATTTTACAAAAAAAACTTGGATTTGTATAACGATATCATACAGATTGTTGCTACTCCACGAAAGAGCATAATTGAAATAATAAAGATTTGTCATAAGCCTTGAAAAAAAAAAGAGGAACATCTTTGTCCATAAGAGAGCATAACAATCCATTTCAATTGTCAAAGAACACCATAAAACTATTTATTTGCTTATAACTCATGAATTATTGGTTAAATTATAAAAAATTATTCTAAATACAAATCTTTAATATCAAATAGTACTTTACAGTGATAAGTCATTTTGTATCTCAAATAGTTGCAGAGATATGACCAAAATTGGAAATTTCTGCTTATAGCTCAAAGTCATTTCCATGGGAAAATGAGAATTTTTATATTTTACTTGAAATAACAAACAATTCATGGATAGAAAAAGTTAATTAAAATTCTTAAAGCGAATTTGGTGAAAATTAATTTTTTTCTCTTTTTACTATTTATTAAACAACACTCATTTTAGCGTTAGATATATAATTACAAAAATCGCTTAAAAAAACTACATGTAAACTTTAGCTACCAAGTTTTAGCCAAATTGGTAAAAGAGTTTAGGCACTGGGCTGAGATACAGACCACACATAGCTGTCATTGCAAAAACAACTTTTTCGGTTTTGGGGAGTCATGAAATGTTGGCGTTTATCAAAATCTAGATTAACATTTTTTTTTTACAATTCCAATACGTCTTTCTTTGAGGGGTTGAAAGAAAGTAAAAAAGGCAGTCAAATGAATAAAATTCAATAAACACCAGTGGAGGATAAGGCTTATCATAGTATTCAGATGCACCTGCAGAATTTCATATCAACATTAAAAAATACATCACATAATCAAGTAACTAATGAGGCACATTTACCAAATAAAGTTCAAATTGTCTATGTCATGGTTCATATTCTGTCCAGGTATGGTGCGGAAGGTATTTTTTTCCTTAATGATTTTCCACTCTCCCTCCACACAAATGAGGATGGGTTTACTTTAATATGGATAACCCGAACGGCACCAACATGTTGCACAAGGAAAAAAATTAGGGTTATTAACAACAATCTATAATTGCATGAGCTGCTAACTTTGAGGAAATGCATCTGATTTTGTGTGAAAAAAATATCAAATGTGGAAAACCACTATTAGTGCATCTGTCAATGGCAACCAAAACCACCTGACAGCAGGTGAAAATACCATAATTTCCCACAAACATTACCATTTTAAGTATTTTAATGGAGAAACTTTGTATGCATGCTGCAAGTATGAGCATCATACTAAGGAAAAATTCAACACAAAAAATTGTTTTAAAGATGTGTTCTTACAACTTCAAAGGAAGTTTCCGAGTGCTCCGAGGTGACGTGTTCTTGCAATGTAGTCTCTGTGAAGCCCATCTTTCCACAGTAAGGACAAGTGAAGGCTTGCGGTTGTTCCACTGTAAGTGCCTCCCCACCATAGTACAAATCTATGGATTCAAATTTGCATCAGGAGAATATATTATATATACAAGTTGAATTAAATTTTAACTATTTTAAAATGTTTTAGATCAAATGGTAATTTATATGTAATATATGTGTGTGTCTCTTGTATTAGGTACTTAATCTCATAAACATATTTTAAAGTATAACTTGACTTCAAAATGTATTCGAGAACTTAAGTTGTTTCTTGAATACACATTCTTTAAAAAATATCCATGTTTTAATTTTTAAGTCTGATTAAATTTCCTGAAAGTCTAAGGGAAATTATTAATTAGTTCTAGAATTTTATCCCTAAACACTAAGGGCTGGTCAGGAGGAACCTGAGCCAAACTTTGACAATCTTGCTTGTATTCAAGGTTTGTGAGATTAAAAAATAAGTTGCACTTCAATGAACATTGAAAGTATAATACACAAATTAAGAATGAAATAATTTGTTGTCTAACTCAAAAACCTAAAATGTAATTGTAGTCATATAGGCCTCTACAGAAGAACCTACTCCACCCGGCTCTCTTTGATCTGGATGTAATTGTAGTCATATAGACCTCTACAGAGGAACCTACCCCACCCGGCTCTTTGATCTGGATGTAATTTCAGTCATATAGGCCTCTACAGAGGAACCTACTCCACCCAGCTCTTTGATCTGGATGTAATTGTAGTCATATAGGCCTCTGCAGAGGAACCTACTCCACCCGGCTCTCTTTGATCTGGATGTAATTGTAGTCATATAGGCCTATACAGAGGAACCTACTCCACCCGGCTCTCTTTGATCTGGATGTAATTGTAGTCATATAGGCCTCTACAGAGGAACCTACTCCACCCGGCTCTCTTTGATCTGGATGTAATAGTAGTCATATAGGCCTCTACAGAGGAACCTACTCCACCCGGCTCTCTTTGATCTGGATGTAATTGTAGTCATATAGGCCTCTACAGAGAAACCTACTCCACCCGGCTCTCTTTGATCTGGATGTAATTGTAGTCATTTAGGCCTCTACAGAGGAACCTACTCCACCCGGCTCTCCTTGATCTGGATGTAATTGTAGTCATATAGGCCTCTACAGAGGAACCTACTCCACCCGGCTCTCTTTGATCTGGATGTAATTGTAGTCATTTAGGCCTATACAGAGGAACCTACTCCACCCGGCTCTTTTTGATCTGGATGTAATTGTAGTCATTTAGGCCTCTGCAGAGGAACCTACTCCACCCGGCTCTTTTTGATCTGGATGTAATTGTAGTCATTTAGGCCTCTACAGGGAACCTACTCCACACGGCTCTTTTTGATCTGGATGTAATTGTCATTTAGGCCTCTACAGAGGATCCTACTCCACCCGGCTCTTTTTGATCTGGATGTAATTGTAGTCATTTAGGCCTCTACAGAGGAACCTACTCCACCCGGCTCTCCTTGATCTGGATGTAATTGTAGTCATTTAGGCCTCTACAGAGGAACCTACTCCACCCGGCTCTCTTTGATCTGGATGTAATTGTAGTCATTTAGGCCTCTACAGAGGAACCTACTCCACCCGGCTCTCTTTGATCTGGATGTAATTGTAGTCATATAGGCCTCTACAGAGGAACCTACTCCACCCGGCTCTCTTTGATCTGGATGTCCGGTTTATCTAGACTGAAATTTCACATTAACTAATTTTTTGTGAGTTTTTTAATGGAACGAATAGTTGATTTTTTTTAAAAATGATTTTCAAATACATTAATTATGATAATAATACTGTAGTCACAGGGTGAAAATGGTACTGTACTGTACTGGACTTAGATTGTACTGAAATCAATGGTACAGGACTATTTAAGAGTAGAGTGAATGATGAATGAAACTGTTCAAAGTGTTGTATAATATATTATTGTGAAAATAAATGGTGATTTGTAATAATATAAATTTTTATGATGCATTTTCCAATAATTTATATATTATTCATTTTTGGTCAATCTGGATGACACCCCCGGTCCCAGTTTGCCAGATAAACGAGGTTCCACTGGATTTTGCTTATTATGTGTTTGGGCCTTGTATATTGTTTAAGTGAATTTTGAAATCCATGTACTGTTTTGCATGTTAGTAGCAAAACATTGATTTTGGTGTTTCTACTTTGTGTGCCCACTTTTTTTTTTTACTGTTGTTTTGGCTGATTTCATTTTCATCTCTGTGTGTGAGCATTTGTAGATAAGTCTCGTCTCATGGTCGGATCAGAAACCATCAGCATTCGGCTGCATTTATCAGTTATCTGTCTTGAACAGTTTTGTGTTTTATACATGTTTCTTGTGTGAGTGTGTGTGTACTTATATCATCAAATAAAATATGTGTATGCACGTGTCCAAACTTTTATGCAGTCTACTTTATTACCAAAATGTGTTGCTTAGGCATTACAAATGTCTCCCACACATGAATCGTTAAAGTTTGTCTCAAAGTACTTATGTGCATTATTGTAGAGTAAGGCCCTATTAGACCGAACCCCGGTAGTCCAAAGTCACAGATAATTTGAACGCAATCTTCTGAGAGGGTGGAGAAAAACAACAAAATTAACCCTAACAAAATAAGTTTTATAAATAGAAAAATTCAAAGTTAAGAGAATTGTAAGAAAATAGTGATAATAGATGGTAAATATTTTGATGTTTATGTCAACACAATGTGTTTTCCTTTAACTAAAGATAGCTGTAATTCAAAATTGGTGTAAAACTATAATTGGTACTCTTGTGTTCACATAGACCCTATAGTATTCTCCTGCTTAATCCAAAACTTTGCTAATCCGAACAAGCCTTGGTTACAATTAATTAAGATAAACGAGGTTCTGCTGTATTTTAAACATAATTATTTAAAGAAAACTAAGATTGCATTTTAAAATGAATGATTCCAAACTGATTTTCTCGATACTGTCAATTGCTGTGGCTTTGGAAGAATTATGGTAGATCTTGATATCACAGTTTTTGATAGCTCATTTCTTAGCTTTCATACACTAGGAAATGACAGTTCTGTGTATAAACAAAACGTCACAATTTATGCTTGAATAATTTTACAGTGTGACCACTAAAAAGTTATTTGTCTTTTCACTTTATTACCGACCAATTTTAAATGTACTATAAGTGACCTTTGGGAAGTGGTGATCAAGCACAAATCAAAATAAGTTTTAACTAATTAAACTTGATTTTTTTTTCAACCACAGTACAGTCTGGTCAGAGTTCATGGCAACAAATTCAAAAGTCCAGGGTTTGATCCCTGACGCTTCCAGAATCTTTCTAGGAAGCATTGGTTCTGGAACGATATCAAACTCAAGTCTCATGAGGACAAATGAGGAGCCATTTGAATAAAGAAATAACAGTTCTGATCTATAAAACTGAGATTTATGGCCACAGTATTTGTTGTGCTTACCACATGAAGCCCTCTATTCACAAAATGTTGGAACCATCAATGATAACGATGGCGGGCGCTCAGTCGGTATATTTCAATCGCGAGCTCAAGCAACACTTTTAATTATTTTTTTTTTTGTTACATACCAAAGTCTGATCGAGTTAGAATGCACTGCATTGGATGCTCGGTGGTGTGTCTGGTAGTAGTTGCTCCCGCTTCATAGCAAGTAGCACATAGATCATAGTCATAACAAATCAAGCACTTGTAGCGACGGCCACGGAAATTTCCTTTTAAACAAGAATCACAGCTGACACCTGAAAGAAAAATGTAAGAAATAAAATATATAAACATTTTTAATTTTTTTAAACAAATATTTTAACAAATCTTTTCAAAAGACGAATAAAGAAAGGAATGTTGTATTACATACATACAATCATGATAGCAAAATTTTACTGAATTAATATACATCAAAACTTTTATTCTATGTAGTGACTGACAATATGTAAAATCTGGGAATTTGTGGCTGGTGAAAAAAATTACTGATAGCATTATGAATTATAACAATAAACCATTTTTAATTATTAGGGTCGTGCCTGATAAACTTTTTAAAATAGTACTTTCTTTAACACATGGAAGAATATTCTGTTAAACGAAGATGGTGAAATTGATTAGGAAATATGGGAACGGCAATATTTTGAGGCACAATTTTTGATATTAGGGTAAATGGGTCCAACTGCAGAACAAAGAACAAATTCAGAATTGGTTGGAAATGAGGGGAAAGGACGGAAATGACTGAAGAAGAGATTATAAAAGATGTAACAGCTGCTACAACCCCTATAGAAAGAGATGGTGAGGAAGAAGATATGAATTGTGCAAGAAAGACTCATAAGCTTTCTGAAGTTATCAAAGTGCGAGATAAGATTCTAAACTATCTTAACTCGATAAGACATGGAAATAATGCCTCAGTACTAGCATATATTATTATTATTATTATTATTATTATTATTAGCACCGCGTCTTACTACCCGTTAGGGTTATACGCACTTACGCTAATGTGTAATGGTAGGGTGATTGTGAGATGAAATGAAGGACCTACAGTTTAACGTGGAATCCGAACCACGGTGGAGGCCTGGCATTCCCCACATTCACAAGATATCTTGTCAGAGGTGAAGGAAGGGTTTGGTAATCAGATAAATCTTTGCCGGGACCGAGGATTGAACCCCGGCCGCTAGCACAGAAGTCTGACACCTTACCCCTAGACCGCCAGGTCACCGTCTACTAGCATATAAGAAATGTAAAAGAAGTTGTGGTATGAAAACATGCCAAATCGCTCATTTCGACTCAACTCACCTAGTGTCATATGTATGCCTTTAAAACACACATTGATTTTTTTTTCTCTGTATGTATTGTGGAGAACAGAGAGACAGACAGGTTGATAAATGAAATCCTAAGAAGAGTGGGTGGGAAGAGAACCATTTTGGATGCGATTCTTCGGTGCAAAGGAAACTAGATCAGACATATTCTTTGGAGGAACTGTCTTCTGCATGACATGATAGTTATTAGGGAAAGAGGAACTAAGGGCGCATTGGCAGTCAAGTTCCTTAAGCAAAAGGAATAGACCTGTCATAAGACAGAACAACTAATAATAATTTTGTTTATTTAACGTGCAAATTCTGAACCAACTGATTATATTAGCACACGAGAATTATGAGTGAGTGTGAAAGGCAGGTACCAATTTTGCCAGGAAAGGTTTTTTTCGCCTATATTATAGGGTTCTTTAATATGCCACAATCGACATGGCATTGACGGCTTTACTTCCCCTCCAAAGTAAGTTTAGCTATGGATTTTAATTGTTCAAGAAAAATTCACCGACCCCGGCTGGGTTTGAACCATAGTTAAAAAAAAGTATCTTGTCTTAATATTTAAACTAATATTTAAACTAATTTTTAGAAAAAAATTTTGCTGGGGTTTGAGATGTAAAAGTTGTTGTCATGAAAATGTGTGTAGTGTGATTTTCCCCTATTTCCCCTGTATCCTTCATATTCTACCAGGAACATTTTCATAAAGTATTTTATTCGGATTTGATAGAAAAAAACTATTAAAATAAAGTAGTTAATTTGAGTTAGTCCCTAAACAAAGATTTGTATTTATTTTCAAAATGAATTTTTTTTATTCTCCCATGTTAAATTGCATGATTCAAGGTACTAAACTTTGGAAACTCAAATGAAATGTTCAGTATTGAAAAGTAAGAAAATGGCCAAAGAGTTCAGGTTGATCTAATAGGTCCAGGCAGAAAACTGCATGTACATACATTAATGTGCTAACAATTATCCTTAACTTTTAAAAGTGTCTGGTGGGCAATGTTAAAATATGGTGTTTGTGTAACCATGAGTTTCCCAAACTTCTGCCATCCCTCTTTGGGGCTGTGGTCTAACCAACGTACCACTTTTGGCTCTTCATTTTTTTTAATGCTATGCATAAACAGGCGTTTCAAATTTCTTTATTTTTAGCACCATGACTTCAGGTGATATACACTTACACAAATTACACTAATGTGTTAGGGTTGAGAAAGGCTGAATTTAAATACAGTGTAGCTTTATTAGAGTGTGGGGGACCGGGGGAGAGATAGAGAGAGAGTGGGAAACCATTTAGGTAAAACCACCCTCAGTACACTCGACCGGACTCAAACCACAATCTTCCAGTCATCAGCAGACTAAGCTATTGTGAGAGTAGTACCACCAAAGTGACTGTTTGAAATGTTAAAGTTTTAGTGTTAAGATAAATAAAATCATGACAGTGGAAAAGAAAGTCTTCGAAAACTCAATGGTATCACATCAAAATCATGGCTATTTGTTTTATACTTACCATTGTCAAGAGAAAAAAAAACTGTTTACGAGTGATAAAACTGAGTGGTTTAAAACCCTACCCCCTTAAATCCTCAGTGTAGCCTTGAGGGTACATTCCATAGACAACAAAATCTCTGCCTAAGAGTGATCATAAGATAGTGAAACAAAATTATATACATTGTAGAGAAACATAATCGAAAAAAATTTATCACATTTAACTAAAAAGTATAACAAAGGCCATATTGAAATGAGAGTAAAAAATTGTTCAAGTTTAAAGCTTTATGTATGCATATGCTTATTTTATTGTTCTTTTGCCACTAGCTTGACACTAGATTTTTTTTATCAGTTATGTTAGTTTCGAGATACTCGCCTGTATTTTACAACCGAGTTTATAAATTTAAACACTTTTCTGGGGTGTATTAGTTATGCGAATTTCCCAGCTTCCCATTTCCCAAAACCACATTTAAAATTTTATATATATATATATGCTTATAACTTGGAAAATATTGGTTTATAAAACCATATTTCAGATACAAGTTTTGTATTCTTAATAGTACCTTTAATATTTGTAATGTATAACTGCGCAAATATTATACAAATTTTAACTAAAATCATGTGAGCTGATTTTGATAAAATCAATTTTTTCTTTCTTCACCATTAAATAAACTATCTTTAACTTTAACGAATGATTAGTTACTAAAAGAAACGCTGAGAAACCCTTATCTTTAGGCTGATCAATAAAAAAAATTTGACTCTAGGTTGATGAAAGGACAGACAATATTAAGGCGAATGACCTTTTTCATTAGGCGTGGAAATGCAGTGCCATGGGAACAAGCAGTTATCTTCAAGAATTTTTATTGGTTTGCAATTTTCTTTTTGGAAACAGTGAGTTTGTTCAAGAATAGAAGCATGTTGATTAAGTGATATTTTTTATAACACACCTTTGTTATTTTAACAGTGATCAAATCTCAATAAAATTGACATTTTTCAACAGAAAATTGCCAGCTTCATAACAAAAAAAGAAAAGAAAATGTAACAACAAACATTGATACATTATCTTAGAAGGAGTGTTGAAAATATTAACATAAAAATTTCATTCATTCTCGAGAAAACTGATATTTCCAAACATATGATTTTTCCATAAGATCTGTCCGCTAGCTAGCGCCATCCATGGTTTTCGTGCTATACCTGTTCTTGTTGGCGCGGAAGAATACTTTGGTCGGTTGTGAAGCCATGCCACACCTTTCACCCTCCCACCCAACATTCCACAAAAATGTTTTAGACTTGCACTCGATAGGGCCAAGGGGTTTAAGATAATCCATTTTTTGGGTCAAAGTGTCAGGAAACGTTGACACCTAACCATCTCGAGTTTGATTTGTTTTTACAATCACAATAGAATACTTCTTCCCAAGAATACATGAGAAAGTATTAAAGCTAAGAAAAATTAGCTCAAGAGATGGTGAAAATTTGTTTGGAAAAATATCACATGTACACTCCATTTATCCTCAAATGTAGCAGTCTTACCTTAATTGGCTAAACTATGGCCATATATAATATAAATCAAACTTATTCAGCATAAACAAATTTTTGATGAACTTATTTTTGAGGCCGCAATGTCAGCTTAGGAAAAACATGAGAATATGTGCTTGTAATTTACTGTATATTATTTGAATGAATCTTCAAATCCATTTAGGTAGTATTTTTTTCAATTTAAAAAATTATATAAGGTCAGGGTCATATTTACGTATAATGGGGCCTCAGGGTGGCATACAGTGTAGGGGCCCCCATAAACCTATGTAAATTATATCATAGCAATAGGCTTGCCAACCCTCCCGGAATCATGACTATTCTCCCCTCTACCGGGAATCCGTATCCAGGAGTTAGATATCGTCCGGATTTTACAAGAAATACCAAAAACCTTTTTGGAATGTTGCCTTTTGTATTTGGATAAGTGAAATGATTTTTAAGGATCTGGTTTCAAAGATGTGACTGTTATATATATTTAATCCTATTGGATGGGATAATCTTCAGAAACTTACTGAAACCCTTCACCAAGAAGTTGAGGACCATGAGCAACTGTACATTTAGTTATTTATCCTTAGATAAGGTCAGAGTATTCTCACTTCCATTGAGTGAATGGATATGAGGTAGGATGCTTTCTTTAAACAACTTTTTTGGAAGGACTGTGGCAGCGAGTTTAAAAGTGTTGTTACATTTGTGTTATCAATACCAAGTTTCAAACGCTATTAGTGAATGGCATATTTAGCGTAATGGGTATATTATGGACCAAATAAAGTGAGAAGCTCAGCCATGCACTTTTAAAAGCTGAACTCCAAGTGTGCTATAACTACCACTATCATTTTCTTAGTTCCAAAAGTTTATTTTGTCAAACAAAGAACTTTTGGCAACTGCTCTTAGGGTTCAGAAATATAGATTTAAAAAGTAAAGATTGATTTAAAAATTACTTTTGGTAAGCTTGTCGGTTATATTTCAATTGATAGTTAGAATAAAGTTAAAGTTGCATTGGAAAATTGTTCACTCTCTTGAACCTGTATTTTTGGTCTCCCGGAATTGCATTTATAGTTGGCAGGCCTACATAGCATGTCTGGGGAAGGGTTAAATCTAAGCAACTGTTTGATTTTACACAATTTTAATTATAACAAAGTAAAATGAAGTAGGATACAAAAAGACTTCATAAAATACGTTTGAGGCAGAATAGACTAGTTTACAGGCGCTGGGCAGTTGTTATGTTGGTCCAGTGTGTGTCAAGAAAATTTCTCAATTTGGCATGATAAATTACTCTTATTACTATTGATACACTTAGCGCACTTTATAAATATATATATATAATTTTTCTGGTCCTACCAATAAGATTAGGCCACTAACAACAACAAAGGATTGTATAACCCGAACAGGTAAGTAATATGTAGTGCAAAAAATAAAATAAATATAAAAGAAGCAAGAAATGATATGTTAATATTTCAATATTATAATCAAAGGAGACCTTTACAAATAAAAATTATCGTTTGCATGGAGAGGTGATGATAAAAAAAACCAATGTTTCTTTTTTTTTTTTATAAACATGTATTAACTTTCTAAGAATTTATGAGTAGCAGAGATGCACGAAGTGTCTTTGACAAAAACATTTTCACTAATATACTGGGCTAAGCTTGGTAATTAATTGCTGGCTTGCTCACCAGTTTGGCCAGGCAGTTGCTCAGTAACTCGCCCGCTCTCTTGCTTATTAGTCTGTCCGAACTCTTAAGGTACCTTTTCCTGGATCACATCATATATTTTTATATTATGTTGATATAATCCTCCACAATTGACATTTCTACACATAGTGTTCTACTTAAGTACCACATTAAAACACAAACTGGCACTCACCACGAACAAAAGAGACATCTGAATTTTGACTTTCTCAGTAGTAACTGACTAAAATTGTCAAAGCAACAACAAATTGGAAAACTGTATCAAAGGCAACGCTGAGACAGCGGCACTGTTAGCCGATTCGTGGAAACACTTTAAGAGGAACCGCCGCAGCACGCTGAAAGGGAGGCCAATGTATTTAGAGTTAGTGCGTAAAATTGTAAATGATCAACAGGGCCTTTCCTAATAAATCTTTCAAGTGTCGGTAGGATTTTTATTTTTTATTTAAGCTGCACACACATTAATTTGTTCATGCCTCATTATTTCATGCAGGAATAACATTATGTTCTGCACAAAACAAGAAAGCATTTACAATAGAAAAAAGATTTTTTTTCTTTTGGGCATTTGTGGAGGCCCCTTTCTATAGGGGCCCTGGGTAATCGCCTCTCCCTAAATCCAGCCCTTTTTTTAAGTGGTGACTAACCTTTAAAAGTCTGTAGCCGTTTTAATCTTCAAGCATAGGCTTAATATTAAAAGCCACTTTACATGTACATACATTTTTAATTATTTCATTTTTTTAAATCATTGCTTCTTACTACCTTTCAGGTTATATGCATATATGATAATTACTCTAATGGGGTAGAGCCGAGGAAGGAAGTGGATGGAGGATGGGAAACCATTTAGGAAAAACCGCCCTGAGTAGACCTGGCCGGGATTCGAACCCCAACCTCCCATCATCAGTAGGCCAATCTAACATGTGAGTGACATCTTAGACCATTCTGTCAATGAAGCGGGTACATTTTTAAGTAGAAATTACTTTGAACACATACATTTTTAAAAGTAAAAGCTACTTTGAATAGACATATTTTCAAGAACATGGAAATATTACTGTACTATCCATAATCACCCATGACCCACTTGATATGTTTACAAATAAGTCAGTAAGAACTTTCTAATCCTACAAAAGAAACATTTTTTATTGAAGGTTATCAGTGAAAAGTAGCCTATCTATGATGAAATATAAACTATATGGAATAGTTTTTTTTTGTGTGTTATATCTGCCGATAATTAAATATGGTATTTAATATTTCTATGTCCCTACTTATATGAATCTAAAATAATAAAAGGTAGTGTTTGTTTGTATGCTTGTTTGTGTGCGGTGCCCAGCCAAATCTACGGCACGCAGAGATATAGAATTTTTAACATAGGTGGATGGAAGGGGGTCCAAATGCACCTCGAGGCCGGATTTTTAAATTTTTAATCAGCTTTTTAATTAGGCCATTTTTAACAAATTTCTGAAGAAAATATTGTTAATTTGGTTTGGAATTACGTTTCAGGGAAAACTGTGATAAAAATGTCGCATACTCCTCGGGAAAAAGAAACAGTATGAAATCGACCGTAATTCTAAACCATTTTTGTGGGGGTAAAGGGGTTTATATAAATATTATACCACCGTGGGTCACAGGAAACGCCATGCATAATTGCTAGTATTTAATATTTCTGATAATTACTAGACCTGTGGATTTAAAAATCATTCAAATAATCCTATACTTTAGAAAACATTTTATTTGTGAATTTCCACAAATAGGCAACCATTGACGATGTGCAGTGAAAAGGTGTTTAAAAATGAATATAGATATATTGTTGGATGAAGAATCTGAAGTTTTAGAAGAGTTGAATAGGGAAAAGCAATTTTGGTCAAGAGATCGGATCGAGAGGCATTGATGGTGAATCTGTGCTCTTTCTAAGGGAGCTAGCCAGAGAATGTTCAACTTCCTGAATCACTCCAGTTCCCGAAAAACCAAAAACTGCGGTAAGCACAACTCTGAAATGACAAACATGTCGTGTCTGCTATACTTTAACACAGGATGAGCAGAAAGGTCAAGTGTGTGAAGATATGAAAAACTTGGTGGTGCGGGAGGGCAAGCAGGCTAGTCACTGGGTTTCCAACCTTAACACTTGACTCACCCTCCAACTGGGTCTGGCTCTGTACTAAACCATACCTATACTAGTCCAAAAGTTCATACAGTTATAGTGAAAGAGCGAGTAGCCACTTGACGGTTTATTTACCCTCTAACTCGATCAATGTAAAAAAAAAGCATAAGGATTAAAAGGGTACTTAATCTATAGGAAAAGAAACAGTAGACCTATTTGTCTAGAGCTATGATGCAAAATCAAATCATAAAAACCAAATTGGTGCACCTGATCAAAGTTCAAATCTAGATCATCCAGATCAGAGTCAAGCATATTGCAAGCGAAAATGTCTGAATATAGCCTATTGATTCAATATGAATTACCATAGAAAAAAAAACCAAAATATTTAAACCAATGGGCATATTTTACAAAGGTCTGTTTAAGATTAGCTAATAGAAACTATTATTATTATTATTATTATTATTATTATTAGCACCGTGTCTTACTACCCCTTCAGGCTATACACACTTAAGCTAATGTGTATTGGTAGGGTTATTTTGAGATGAAATGAAGGACCTACAGTTTAACGTGGAATCCGAACCACGGTGGAGGCCTGGCATTCCCCATATTTACAAGATGTCTTGTCAGAGGTGAAGAAAGGGTTTGGCAATCAGATAAATCTGTGCCGGGACCGAGGATTAAACCCCAGCCGCCAGCACAGAAGTCTTACCCTTAGACCACCAGGTCACCCAATAGAAACTATTAAAGAGCATTGTGAATAAAAGACAGACGATACCTTCTAGCTGTGCCCACATATTTAACATAGTGGAAGCCAACCTACATGACACCACATGACCAACACACATAATATGAAGGTGAACCTACTTACAAAACAGTTAAAGCCAACAAAAAAAGTGTATCTAAAACCATAAGACCAATTTCAGCAGTCAAACCTGAGAAATTATTTTTATCTTTTAATTATAGTCAGCAAAGATTCTCTTAAAAAATTGGGTGCAATGAATACTGAAATTTTAAATATCCATGGTAATGGTACATGCACATTGTTTAATGTATATAAGAGCAGTTGTTAAATCAATACAGCTGGGTGAAATGTTTCTAGTAAAAGCTGAATCATTTGATAAAAAAATGGCAGAATAATCAATGTGAAATGATTACTATTAAGTTATAGCTGTGTACCAAGTTTGGCTAGAAAACAATTTAAATTAAGCTTAATTTACTCCCAACATTAACAATAAAATAATGATAGTAAAATAATCACAATATAAATTAAAACAAAGTTTGACCAAAAAATAAGAATAGTTAATAAAAATAATGTATTATTATAAACTTACCAACATAACATAACCTAGCCTTCCACGCAATAACAATAAATGGTGGTTACTAAACTTTTATCATACAATTCCTTAACTTTTCCAGACAACATTTAGCCTAAAAACAACCAGGGCTAATTAACTCTTTTACAGTTTTTCTTAGTGAATAGAATTTTTTTTTCGTTTATTGAATTAGTCAAATATTTTTGAGAAATCTTAAGCTACTAAAAATCAATATTTTTGGGTGTAGCCAGAACCGGTAAAAATGTACCGACTCGGGTTTCAAAATAAAAACTTATGATATTATAACAATATATGGTAACTATGTCATTTTAATTTTATACGTTTTTTTATTCCTTAGGATCAATATATTTTGTAATTTGGATTAGCAAATTTATTTAAATATACATTCACAATGTCAAAGAATCTCTCCAAATAGTAATCTGTATTTGAGAATTTTACTGCAGTATATTTGTATAACTAATTATACTACAATTGACTAATTATTATACTCCATTTATGAAGGAGTCAAGAGTCAAATATAGGAGACAGAGTCAAAGGCCTTGTGTACCAACTCCGCAGTCAGATATTCTACTTAAGTCTGAATAATAGCCATTATCTTGTAAACTGCTTCATGCATGTTCTGAGAGATTACTCCTTCTGGCTGCTTTGCTCAGTTACAGAAAACACAGAACGGTCACTAAGAACATTGGAATAAATAGGATACCTTATAGATTAGATGAATGTGATAAACAAAAACAAGGCATATATTGAAGAATAAACTTTTTTATTATAATTGAAAAGCCTAACAGTTTATTTTATAGAATATCCTGAATAAGAGTAAACTTAACACAATTTTACCAACAATTTTTTAAGAAAAATTGCACTGTGATAAAGGGAAGAAACGCATATCGCCTAGCTCTTCAAAAAAATATTTTTTTTATAAATTCATCTATTTTAAATTTGTTTTATCTTTATAAACCTATACAATGAGACCATTTTAAACCACACAGCAGTCTTTTTTTCAAAACCTTTACAAACGCTCATTTGTGATTGCTGCAGCGAAGAAAGATGAGTGTAAATCCAAAATGGTGGCAGATAAAAGAAACTAAATGATTTTGAGCATGTCAATAATACTTAAGGTATGAATATAAAAAAATAAATTAGGTGGTCAAGCAACCACCCCTGGGTTATTTGACACAGATTACTCGACTTTAAATTTACTGCAGTAAAATGCCCCAATATAGAGACTTCATGAGAGGATTTTTTGGCATTGTGAATGTTTATTTAAACAATTCAATAAATTTAAATTACAAATATCGATCATAGAAAAAAAGATTTAAAAATATATAGTAGGGCCCCAGTACCCGCTGATTCAGTAGCCACGGTTTACCACTCCCTAATGTTATTTATCTTTGATTAAAGAAAATAAGAGTTTATGTCACAATCCCTACACCATCATCATGTGATTGTCTCAACAAGAAGAATGGAGAATAGTAAATACACCGTACATATTATTGTGGAATTTATTAATGTTGGTAATGTCTTACATGAATAATTTATCAACTAAACTTTGCCGTATTATGTATGTTACATGAATATCACATTAAATAATATAATTATATTTGGAAGAAGGTATAGGAAAGGTGGATATAAACATTGAATGTTTGGGATATCATTGGTTTCTGGTTGAGTGATGGAAACTGGAAAATATTCATCTTAATTGACAAAATGGAAAACTAGGAAAACTGCCAAGTATGTAAATCTTATGAAGCCTGTTATGTGTGGTTCATGTAACAGTGGGAAAAGAGGACTTCTTTGTCAGGACCAATGATTCAAGAAAAGGTTTGTTGGAAGTTCAGGTTGATTGGATAGGTGGAAAGCCTGAAATGGCATTCAACATTTAAATATATCTAGGGAAATGCTGTGTGCTTTGGATTAAGGTGCTGCCAATGTGTTCAAAACAGAGTTAAAATATATGATACAAGGCTACAATTCAATTATGAGAAGACGGCTTAGTTTTAAAATGTCATCAAAAAAAATCATATGTCGCACATGAAAAGGCCTCTTCAGGTCACAAGACAAGTAAGGATAGAATCACCTTAATGGCACTCTTCAACACTTCAGTAAAGTTGCATATCGCAATAATGTAAATAGAAAAAAAATCCTGAAAATCCTAGCACTTTCAAAAACATTGCTCACAATGCCCTTCCTGTAGATTAAAACCCCCCAAAAAGTTCTTGGATGTACACAGATTTTTTTTAAATTATGGTTTCACAAACCATTTGTCCCTCAAATTAAAAAATATTTGGTGGCCAATGGGCTTCCAAAAAGGCTAAACTACAGATAGACTGTCCCAAGATTCTATAGGAAGTTTTTTTAATCTAATTTCTCAACCACCTCGATAACAATCCCATCAATTTGTTTTGTAATTAAACTTTTATTTCCATCCTATTGTGAGCCAAATGCTAATTTTACTTTATTTATTTTTCGAGGTTGTCTCGCACTACCTTAACATCAGTATTGGTATGTTCTACCTGAAGGTCCAGATTCCCTACAGTAATGTATACTCCCTTTAACCCTTTATTTGATTCTTGTTCAACTGTTACTATTTTATTTTTATTGGTTGTAATTTGTTCCACTAATTTGAACTGTCGCTTTCTTAAGTTTTCTTGTTCTTCGCTAGAGCTTTATTACCCTTTCTCCTTCAATTACTTTTTTATTTAACCTCATTTAAACGTACTGCCAAATTTTGAGAACCATTTCTAGTTGGTCAAATTTTTGCTGCCAAATCTCTGCTCATATCGCCTCCTTGCTCTGCTCAATTTTAGCACTTGGTTCATTATTGATTTTTACCAGTTTTGCATCTATTTTGTGATTTGTCGCTACTATTTCCTGATTAGTTGCATTTATCGTTTCCTGATTAGTTATATCTATTATTTCGTGTCTAGTTGCATCTATTTTCTGATTAGTTATTTCACTATTTGCTGTCATTTCCTGTCTAGTTTTTTCACTATTTGCTCTCATTTCTTGTAATAACACTCTATAAACTGATCTAAATCTCTTACGGGTTCTGCCATTGTTTGTTCTCTTGTTATCTCTCGCCCTTCCTGGTCTACTATAACACTTTCAATAGTAATTAAGTTGCTTTGTATATCCTTTTCTACCTTATGTTGACCCTCTTCCTCTATAACTGACTACCTTGTCATGCTCCCTTTTCTCTTATTTCTTCTTCTGAGTCTTCTAGGGCTGATTGTTTGGTCTATTTTCGCATTCTGTCTCATCAAAGCAGCTATTGGTGTCAATGTCCCCATTTGGGTTTGGATCCGCCATCCTCCCTTCCAAAACTTAAAAATGATTACAAATAGTAATTATATTTTTACAGTATTAATTCTAAAGCAATGTTTTATATTCTGTGAATTCAATTTTTAAGAAATTGGTCTAAGGCTTATCTGACTTGATTATTATGGTCTTCTCAGTGTGCCTTCGTATGGAGTGTCTGCTTGTTCCACCTCAGTGCAATGTACTTCATCGGTGTGCCGTTTAGTGTGTTGTGTGTGGAACGTCTTCTTGTTCCGCCTTGGTACAATATTCTTCATCGGTGTGCCGTGCATGGAACGTCTGCTTGTTTCTTCCACCTCAGTACGATGTTTAGTTTGCCGTTGTAGCGTGTCAATCAGATTGATTGAACACCTACAAGTAAAAAGTTCACTATTTCTGTAATTGGGTGCAACATTGGAATTATATCAAAATATTTAATATAAAACTACCTCAAAGTTTATACTCTCCTGTATACTGAAACTACGTATTGCCCTACGTTCAAACACGTGGTTAGTCAAAAATAATTGTCTTTTGATAATTACTGTTCTAAATATCAAAGAAGAGGACTAATATTATTATAGTTATGAATAATATATGTGAATGCATACCCTTTGTTATAAGATGGGGTCAGATAAAGAAACTCCAGCCGGCCATGCAGTCCGCAAGAAGGTGGAAAATATAAATCTATATTATTTCTTCGCATAAAAATAACAGTGGATATTAAATAACTAAATTAATACAGATACATTTTGATATAAGATACTTGTGTACAAACTCACCACGGCCAGATGTCTGCAGATATCATTAACTCACTTGTAAAACACAGAATTATTTATAATGGCGGATCCACGTGGCGCAAGACTCGCCGGTTCAGTTGGGGAGATAGACTGAAGTTGGAGATCGGCGCTGGGACCTCTTGCGCAACTGCAACTCTGGTGGCCGGCAGAAGAAACTCGTCTGTGTTTCTTCTCCTTTCCTCTCCTCGTTTATCCTTCCTTATTTTTAAGTATGCTTCTCAATTCGTTCCCCTTTTTCTTCTCCCTGTTCATGTCTGGTTGTGAGTATATATGGGACGCGACGCGGGTTCAACACTAGAGAGCGGTTCTACACAGCCAAGGATCAACAAAGAACCTCTGCCGGTGAACAACCAAGACGGGACGTGGAGTCTGGGTCGTCAGAATCGCCTCCATAGCGGCATTGAAGGAGGATGAATCGTCCTATTCAACGCGGTGGTTACGAGGACGTCGTAGCTAGGGTATTGGTATCCAGCCATCGTCATTTAGTCCCTAGGATTTAGTTACTAAGTTAGGAGAAACTTTATTTCCAAAATGAGTTAACGTAATGTAAATTTAATAGTTATTCAGAAGTCCTTTTTTTTATATAAGAGAAAATGTCTTCGGAATCTTGTGTCATGTTCAGGAATAATTAACTTCAATATGGAAGAAGTACATTGGTTATATTATGCCCTTTTAGTCTGATGGACAAGTCAGATTTTAATGACTCTTTAAGTCAATTGCTGAGTGCATTATTGTGTTTTTGGACACTGTCCTAACGTTAAAGCCTCCGGCTTAGAAAAATGTGATGTTTTAGTGTTACTGATTTACACTAACTCACAAGTTCCGATAAATCTTGGAGTGAAAATTATTCATGACACCCTAAACGTCATGAACATCAGTTCTTTGTTATTGATGGTTACCGCCAGGAAGTCTATTTTTTCTTTTGCCTTATGCAGTTCAGTTGTTAATGATAGAGATTTGGTTATGCGGTCATTATCCATGGAAAGTATTAGCTTGGGTGAGCAACCTGTGGAAATTGCCCTAGTGTCATAGTGGGGCCCGCGCAAATAATACTATTTTGTTTTGACCTGTAAATAGGCTCCTAATTTTGTATTGTTCTAAAGATATTAATGTACTATTGAATGCTCTGGCAGTACCGTAAGGGAATGTGTCCAGCCATAGTACCTTAATGACGCCTGGTTCTTAGCCATCAATCAGCTGGATTCATCAGCCAATTATCCAACAAATTTAGTGGATCCCTGTTAATATTCAACCCTGCCAAGTGAGACTGTATAAATGTTATCTTCTAAATTTGCTCAATATTGTGCTTTAACTAATTCTCAAATTACTCTCCTTTTAGAAAATCTACAGCCTCTTGCCTGGCCACTGTACTGCCCAGGTAGCCACAAGTAATCAAGTAATCCCTCAAGTTTATTTTCCTTTTGAAGAAATTTAATACACTCTAAAATTTTCTATCTAATTGTAAAACTTTTATTTCTTTCATGCACTTATTGTTTACTAAATAAAACTATATTGTCAAATTGATATGTTGAGTTTTGTAATTTAGTACACCGTTTTGTGTGCAGTGTCTCTCTCAGTTGGTGGAGTCCCTTTCTAGTCTCGGGGATTCGCGATTGGGTGCCAATAATAAAGATATTGCCCCACTTTGGGTGCCAATTATAAAGATATTCTGATTTTATTGTGATACTTGCTTTGCGATCGAGGTTCAATTATAACGACATGGGATTTTAAATGATGTCACGAATGTGGACCCATGTATGCCTTACAGTGAGCAGTAAGTATAATGATACCAGGTTTTATGATGATTACGCGTGTATGCCTTACAGTGAGCAGTAAGTATAATTATACCAGGTTTTATGATGATTACGCGTGTATGCCTTACAGTGAGCAGTAAGTATAATGATACAAGGTTTTATGATGATTACGCGTGTATGCCTTACAGTGAGCAGTAAGTATAATGATACCAGGTTTTATGATGATTACGCGTGTATGCCTTACAGTGAGCAGTAAGTATAATGATACCAGGTTTTATGATGATTACGCGTGTATGCCTTACAGTGAGCAGTAAGTATAATGATACCAGGTTTTATGATGATTACGCGTGTATGCCTTACAGTGAGCAGTAAGTATAATGATACCAGGTTTTATGATGATTACGCGTGTATGCCTTACAGTGAGCAGTAAGTATAATGATACCAGGTTTTATGATGATTACGCGTGTATGCCTTACAGTGAGCAGTAAGTATAATGATACCAGGTTTTATGATGATTACGCGTGTATGCCTTACAGTGAGCAGTAAGTATAATGATACCAGGTTTTATGATGATTACGCGTGTATGCCTTACAGTGAGCAGTAAGTATAATGATACCAGGTTTTATGATGATTACGCGTGTATGCCTTACCACACACTTATCACATGGTTATGTGATCTGATTATATGTGATATATATTCTTATGAAATTATCAAGACTTTTGATGTTGCACACAAATTATTTAAATGATTACACCTTCGGTACTGAAGATAATTATATTAAATAATAAAGAGTTTTTGTTAATTTACGGATTTTTTCCTGTGATATTACATGTTCCGTGTTCTGAGTACTGTGTGCTGTGTAGATTTATGTTACTTTATTACTGTTTTTCTGTGTGGATTGATATGCACAAGCTGCTTATATATGACCTACCCCTTACTTCTTAGATCCCTTGTCACTAGTGTTAAAACTAATAAAAAAAAAGCTCCTGGCAACCTGATGTTGTTAAAGCTAGCTTCCTATTGGGTAAAAGGAGCCAACATGTCACATGATTTTTCTAATACAATGGAGTTGATCTTTTAATGAAATGAAAAAGAGTTTTAAGCACCATACATTGAAATTATTTCTGAAAACGTGCGATTCTCTATGGATGAAGTATTAAAATTAAATTTTACATACTTTAAAGAAAAATACACTTCATCCATTACTTTTTGAATATATGAGAGGGGTCAAAAACCGTATCATTACTATTCTTGAAAAATGGCAATATTGTTGTGGAATTCTTACTGCCCAATTTTACGAACATAGTGCAGCAAATGGACTGAGTTACTCGAGAAATTATAAAAAAGTAATCAGCATCTGTTTTTACTTCAATCTATTCTACAAAAATGTAGGCCTAGTGATTCCTGAAGTTTTTTTTATAGATTGTTTAAAAGCAGTGAATATGAAACATGTCCCTGTTCGCTGGGCTGCTCAGACCCGGAGAAAATAGGACAACTGAAGAGGATATGGATGAATCAGATGATGATTTTCATGAAATGTTGGAAAAAGCTCCTGGATGTGAAGGCATACATAATAAAAATCAATCTTTGGATAACATCCGATGATAGAGAATAATAGTTTGAAGATCAAGAAACAATTATTGCAATGTTGAAATCTGATGAGATAAGACAGTGGCAATGTGAAAACACAGATGAATCCTTTCAGGATGAAAATCGGGTGACAGCTGATAAGGGATTGAAAGCGTTTGAGGTAAGATGCTCAAAATGTATTTGCAGTTCAAGGCATTAAAGTGGGCTACAGACAATTTAACTTTCGGAGTGACAATGAGCCTGACCAAATCAGGCGTGACTTTCAACTTTAGTGCCCGATTTCATCATTTGATTTTTGCTTCTTATGGTTGAGTCAGATGACACAGCTAAGCACAACCTGGTATTGTGTCTAATCTTTGCAAATCTGCTTGACCACCTGACCAAATCATATTGTGTGTACCCCGCTTTATATTTCATAATTTGTTGTAGCCTTCTTAAACATTATTAAAAATAAATTACAACTTGGGTTACAGTCAAATTTGGGTTTCTTGTTACAGATTTCTCTATGTTTTGTTGAAGAAAGCAAGGAGTATTCTAACCAACCAATGTACTGTTTATAAAGCAGTGGAGGGACAATGTAGCCAAAAAAGTGATAAGAAAGTGTTAACAAAGATATCAGATCTTTAGTATAAAAATTAGGAGCCTAAATAATTATACATTACACATTCTATCAATTTTTAATAAATTCTATTTGAGATAAAAGAATTTTTTAGTAGTCCTATAAAAAATTAGTAACTTAAGCTTACACATGTACATATTACATATAATGTACTTATAAATTTTATCATCATAAAACATGTTTCTGAATTATATAAATGTTTATTTATATGAACCCTACTTTTTGGGTATGTTTTTTAATAACCGAAAATCACTAAATTTTTAACACATTACAATCATATATGCGGGAAATCCAATGATACAAAATTTGAGATTATTAAAAAACTTTGTTATAATGAACAATTCAAAACAAAACCCCATTGACTATGTGATGCAGGAAAAATATCATTGAAAATTCTATAAAATTGCATGGCCGAAGTTTTACATAGGCCTACATATTATAGAATCAATTAATGTGAAATAATCATCTTCTACCTTCTACACATTTTTTATATGTCGTTAAAACTATAATTTCTTATTTAATCGAAAAAAAAACTTTGCACATCTGTCAAACAATTTTACATCTACAAACTCACAAAAGGCTCCATTAAAACTAACCACCATCAAGTTAACGAATTCGCAGTGATCTTAACCGAAACATTAACTGGAAATCAAATTTTGAATAGAGTAGGGCCTGATGCTATATGTGTACGTATATTATAGGGCCTACAGAATTTAGACTTGATAAATAATATATATATATATATAAACTTTCACAACAAAGAGCTATAATAAATAAAATAAGTATATCTATATTTATTAAGAATCACACATATATTATATTATATATATATATATATATATATTGTTATTTGGGCTTAAAATAAATATATATGTATATACTTATTTATTTTTATACATATTTATTTATAGACTAAATAATATATATATATATCAGACTAAATACTGTAGGCCCTATAAATTTATTATTAGATATCCGGGGTTCCATACCCGGTCCCAGCATAGATTTATCTGATTACCAAACCCTTCCTTCACCTCTGACAAGACGTGTATTAATCACAACTTGTAATGTGGGGAATGCCAGGCCTCCACCGTGGTTCGGATTCCACGTTAAACTGTAGGTCCTCCATTTCATCTCACAATCACCCTAGCATTAAAACATTAGCGTAAGTGTGTACAACCCGAACGGGTAGTAAGACGCGGTGCTAATAATAATAATATTATTATTATTAGATACTTAGGCATATCCAACAAAGCTTAACCTAACCTCTACAGTAACCTCTCGGCTGACTTGACTTAACCTTGCTACCATTCCAATTTTCTGATAAATTAGAATCTCCATTATAGTTATGAAAATTGTGTAACCCAGACGGTTAGTAAGAGGTGGTATTTATATTTATGAAACAAAACGATTTGACTTTAATATTATAAGATGATGTCCATATCATAAGGAATCATGTATCCAACCAAGTGTTAGTCTAGTATGTTTATGTTTGGACTCAGATTTTAATGAGTTGTCTAAATGCTATAAAAATAAAATAATTATAATATAGGCCCTAAGTCAATATGGCATATCCTTGTGAGCATGGGTGTTAAATTTGTAATGCCTTGCTATCATAAGTAAAATATATCAGTGATGTATTATATGATGAGGGTCTTATGAAACATTCCCTTTATTTTGACCACCATCAGCCGTCGTTACAAATTACCGAAATTGGGTCCACCTCCTTTATTTCGAATAAATAAGGTTCTACTGCACAAGAAAAAAATAGTTTATTCTTAATATGGGTATGACCCAATTATTGGTGGGTTGATTGTGAATAAGTAATATATTTTGGTAAATAAGCTGGTGGAGAACGGGATTTCATAAAATGAAGATCCGCTGAAAATCAAAATTATATACCAGGAGTTGGACAGCAAAGAGCATTTCAAGTAGGGGCTACCTGAGAAGTTTGCTGAAAAAGGATGCCTACTGCACCATGGAAATTAGGTCGAGGATTGCCATGGCCGAGAAAGCTTTTAACATGAAGAGGTTACTGCTGACAGCAAGTTGAGTTTGTAATTGAGAAAGAAACTGATTAAATGCTTCATATGGACATCGCATGGAACATATGGAGCAGAAATTTGGACTCTCGGGAAGAGTGAAAAATGATACAATAGTCTTTAGGAAACTCGACCTAATGTGGACTGAGATGTTCGAGTTTTATGAATGAACTTGCATAAGATACATGTTTACTATGTCATGTTTACTAAACAAGGACGAATCACAGTAAAGTATTGAATATTATAAGTACAGTTGTACTGTACTCTAGTATTGTGTGGTACAGTAACCGTAATATATTACGTCTTAATATAATGGTGTATATACATGTAATATACAGAAATGCAGTAGGCCTACAGTACTGTACATATAATATTATATTGATTCAAATAACACATTAGTGAATTGGAAAACTAACAAACACAGCACTTGTAAAATCACCACAGCACGACTGTTCCACTTGAGTTACACAAACAAACTGAGAGGTTAAACAGTTGAATGACCTTAGATTGTGATGACTGGCGCCAATAACTGTGTGCACGTGCACATGATGAGTTACACGGAATGTCAAGTTATCGAGTCAAGTTTCCGAGACTCTACTGTACTTTAAGAGTTTAGAGATGTGGTGCTCGAGAAGACTTGAGAATATCAGGTGGATAGACAGGGTGGCTAATGAAACCCTAAGAAGAGTGGGTGAGAAATTCATAATTTTGGATGTGATTCTTCGGTACAAATCAAACTGGATCTGACACATCCTTAGGAGGTCCTGTCTTCTCCATGATGTCATAGAAGGAAAGGTTGCGGTAAAGAGGAGCTTGGCAAGGAGGATTCAAATATTAAATGACGAAGTTAAAAGAAGAAAATTCTGGGAGCTGAAAGAGGCGGCAGGGCGTATTGGCGGTCTAAGTTCACTGACCAAAATACTGGACCTGTCACAAGACAAAACACTTTGTAATAATAATGTTAGAAAAAAGGTTTCTAACATTTAGTGTAAGAGCACTAAATCCAAATTTATTGGTGAGCAACTGCTCTGTGAAGCAATATAATATATATATCCTATATACGGCAGGTAGCCTAAGTGACAGCTAACATTTAAGGTTATTTATTGCAAACAATGGCTGAACCTCACTAATCTCAAACTATTTAGAAATAATTATTATATACCTACTAAAGATGATAAAAAAACGTGTCATCAAACAATTCTAATATTCCTTCCCTAAGAACTATTGTATAGTTGATGTTTTTGTAGCGTATTGAAAGAATAAAATATATTAATAAGCTAAAACTATTGTTTGTTTTTTTGTTTAAGAGTTATTGTGGCAACAAGAATTACTATGGTAGGCCTAAATGAACTAATAAATATAAAAAAATTGGGGTTATATTTACACTTTCATCTTGTTATAACTAGCCACCTAAATAGATAATTTTTATAGCTTAGAGAAAGAACCATACAAAAATTTAGTCTTCATATAAGCAAATATTTTGTAAACAGCGCATGAACACGGCTGAAAAAAGTTTGTTAAACATCAACTGCCTTTGTTTCAGCTGATTCACTATCTTCATTTATGAAGGGATTGCAGTCTTTTAGAAGCTCTCTCAGTTGAAAAGCATTAATTTAAGTGAACCACAGAGGCCGCTTCCACAAACAAGAAACATCAATATGGTTATTTTCATAAATTTGTGTTTCAATTATGTAGAATTGGCTAAAAGAAACAACAAAAAACTACCTATTAAAATCAAACTAGCTCTATTTGTTGTGAAAGTTTTGACTATCAAAAGTAACAACCCAATATTTGGTCTTGCAGATCAAGTGGTTTGAAGAATGGCTACATGAGAGTAGATCTGGTAGCGTTTCCTATCCGTCTTTTACCTACACTCCCAATGTGTAGCCTATATACTCTAGGTGTATTGCCCTGGGCAGAGTAATGAGGCTTCACAAGATTATGTCGTTAAATTAAACAAATATAATTATACATGTAACTAAGTGCCAATAAAAATTGTAACCTAGAACTGATATATTTGGGGAGGGATTTAGGCCTACTTATGTGGTTTAAAAACTGCACAACAGTACAAGAGCACACAAAAAACTTAGTGTGGACAGTGCCTTGAAGGGTCTTAAATGTAGTATAAAAGTAAAATATATTTAAGATTATTAGGAAAATAAGCAGTATTTTTAGAAAAAATTAATTTATCTATCAATCACAACAATTACTATTCCAAAATATCAGCAGATAAAAAGACAACGAAATGTGTATCAACCTAGTAAAGAATTAAATGTAGCCAAGTAGGCCAACATAATTATATAACTTGGAAAGATTATTTTATGAAAACATTAATTAATGTAAAATACGTTGATTAATGCAACATTAATATCAGCAAGCCAATCCAACAATACCCTATTTAGATACGCAAAGTGTCACGAATAACAACAAAACAAACATGACATTTTTTGTGTGAGCCAGATGCATGTTGGCCATTTAATTATTTGATAGGCAACCCGTACATCTATGACTAAGCTTCCAAGAGAACACAATATAAATTCACCAATGAATCTTTCATAAATCTAGGTGTCATGAATGTTCTGAAATTGTAATACGATTTTACAACTAAAACAAAACTTATCAATGTAGATTTTGTTCTGGAATTTTACTAGATACGGCCTATCTTGGCTACCTTGATGGCTTTTATATATAAGATTTATGCGTCACGATTAGACGAAGTAACCACCCCAATAATAAAAACCACTCTTTAATATCCGTACCGTGATCCATGATCTTCAAAGTTGAAATCTATATCAGACTAGACGACAAATTTCTTCACACAAATCTTATCCGTTGTGTAGCCTAATCCCAGGCAAGAACGTAGCCCATTCTCTGACCTGTGATAGGGCATCACTCACCTTCATGACGAGACATTTCAGAGAGCACACGTAACTCCCGAACTTTATATTATGTGTCTTGTTTTCTTTGAGTACTTAAGTATCTAGTTAGGGTAATGATATAAACTTCAACCGTTCAATACATTCCCATTGACGAAAATTTTTCAATACACTTCCATCTCTAAACCTAACCCAACTAGGCCATAATGACGTCACAGGATTCGCTGCCCATAGTTCCTTTCGCGAATAGTAATCAACATGGCCGTCGTTCTTGGACGTGTATTTATCTACGGAGGAAAGGGAGCTTTGGGTGCAGCATGTGTTTCACATTTTAAAACTCAAAATTGGGTATGTTTTAAACTTGAGTTAAATTTTAGAGGAAATAAAATATTTTTGAACTTACAAAACGAAACAACTTATTAACTCGATGTATTTAATGTTAGCCAATCAGCTGATTGATTTAACATTCACATATCTATCTCAAAGAATGAAAAAGGGCGTATGTCTACTTCTACTTGGTCATTATTTCTTTGGTTTATCTCTGAATAAAGTAAGTTTCTGCTTACGACTATCGTAAAATATTGTTAAACATATGGCAGTTCCTGATCATTTTCAAAGGTAAAAGAGAAAGGCCTATTCATTCATGTTTGACCAAGAACATTACATGATGAAATGTTAATTTCTAATCAATCTTTATTGATTTCCTTGTGTTAAGTAAACACTATTATTAATAATAATAAAATATCCCAAACATCTTGTTTATGAAAGAAACTAGTTATTTGAACATTAGTAACATTGTGGAGATTTGATCTACCTAAAATTGTGACAGGGGTTAGCTAAATTTAAAAACTACTAGTATCTTTATAAGCGCCTCAGTAAATATCAATAAAGAAAATATATAAGATTTTTTTTTAAAAACGATGCCTTTAAGTAGTGGGTGACCTGGCGGTCTATGGATAAGGTGTATGACTCCTATGCTGGGGGTCCTAGGGCTCAATCCTTGGTCCCGGCACGGATTTATCTGATTGCAAAACCCTTCCTTCACCTCTGGCAAGACGTGTATTAATCACAACTTGTGAATGTGTAGAATGCCAGGCCTCCACCATGGTTCGGATTCCACGTTAAACTGTAGGTCCTCCATTTCATCTCACAATCAATAATAATAATTTAAATAGTGACATCATTGTTGGGAGGTGAGAGTATCCTTTTGACATCATTATTAGAAATCATACGCCTAACTAAATCAAGTGCATCAGGAATAACAAATTTGTTTTTAAATTTATAATTCCTTCTCAGGAAACTAATTTCATATCTCCACTTTAACCTTTCCCCCAACCCCGGTTTATAATCGTACAAATGTAGCAAACACTTCTCTTTTTTTTTAAATAATATTATGACATATTGTACCTGAAGTCTCCAAAATCAGGCAGTCTTTTCAGCTGCTCAAACAAAAATGTTTAAACTGGGGTTTGAAATGTAAGTTAGTTTTGGAAGAGTCTATTCTTATTTTTTCGTTTTTCACAACAATGGGGAACGCAAAGGGTCTTACTCTTTCCATCAAAAATTGTTTCATTGATTCCCAACATGGCATCAATCATGAATCCATTTTTATCCATACAATCCTAAATAAATATGATTTTAAACACATTCTATATTGATTTTTCCTATTACTGAATTAATATATAGCCCACAAAAGAAAACCATAAAAATTGACTTTATATGATACCTCAAAATAGAAAACGTTCCTAACAGCTCAACAAACAAAAATGTCTGTCAACAAATAAGGCTGTCAAAAGTCATATAATCCACTGCACCCCCTAGCTCCCTGTTCCCCACCTCCCCCTACACACTAATATTAAGTCTACCTAAGCTAAAGTCACTCAATATTATCTTAAGCTTAATAACCTTTGAAGAAAATTACCAGTCTGGCCCTAAATATACAATTTCTCATCAACTAATAAAATACCTAGTTGAGACGACATAAAAAAATCACACATTTAAAAATAAAGTAGCCTACTTTTTTTTTTCAAACAAAATATTCCTCTTTTATAATATATTTTATTTGGCGGAAAGGATTACATTTATTTGGAACACTCAACCATGAGCATGTGACCCACCTCAAACTATATTTCAAAGAATAATTGTTTTTAGGTATTTGCTACACGGTATTCATTTACAACTTGAACACATTTCACCTTTTTTCGTCGGAAAACCGACTGCGCAAAGTACCCATCTATTTGCCTTTGTATTTTGATTAAAATATCTTGAAACAACAACCAATGAATTTACAATAAATAAGCTCACACAATCTTTCATCACATATAGAAATTGATTCCATCTGCTACCACACCCAAATGTAAAAGTTAGATGAGTCACAATTTATAAAATGCCAAAATGTTTAGAATAATAATAATTCTAACTTAATATTTCATGTTTATGAATTTTTGAGATTTTCAAATTATATTGATCAAATAAAATATTAAATTTCCATACAATGGCTGACTTCTTAGCTCAGTCAGTAGTGTGTCTGTCAACTGAACAAACTTGAGGGTTCCGGGCTCAATTCCTGACAAGGCATAAAAAATTATCATTGGTGAAATGTGGGTTTCTCCTTTCACAGTGATGAATTAACGGCCTGCGGCTGGGTGTTGTTTGTTCTAGATTTAAGTTAATTTCTAAGTTGTGTGCTGATATTATCAGTCAGTTCAAAAAGTGCACCTTAAATACTGTAAGAGTGCCTACCTCAAATAACTGAAATAATAACAATGTAATACCATATATAAATATAGTAATATAACATAGATAAAGTATATAAAGGGTACCTACAAGGGAAAGGGTGGGGGGGGGGGATTCACATTACCTACACACATTTGTCATGACACAACTTTTTGGCTATATCTTAAACACCGTGAAGACTTTAGCTAAAACTCTTTTTTTTTTAAATTAATTTAAATATGACAGAGACCACTTTTAATCATTATCTTAAGTGCAATAGAATAGTCTCATGATTGTCTAACAAATGGCATCACTAATTCAATTTGAGTTAAAATTGGACTTCACCCCCCCCCCCCCCTTTTTTTTCCCCTGCACCCTTATATTGTTTGGCTGATAGTGTTTGTCCTATTACCAAATAGTTTAACATGCAGATAATGTACATTAATCATACCTCTCACAATTCCTTATGATCCATATTACATTTAGGTAGTTTAACTTTGAGATGAGTTATAGTTAATCACCCTAAATGACTCGAGCTAGTTAGCATTTAGTTAACTTACCCTTTTCAAAATTTAGGCTTTCCAAAACCCTATTAACTTAGATTTTTCAAGCGCTTTGAGGGGGACTGAATCATTCTTCAGGGATTCCCCTTTGAGTTCTAACTTAGACTGGTTAGATTTTGGATGTGGGTTGAAAAGATGTAGCTTTTAGCAATTGTATGAGATAATGAATAAAATAAGTATTCTAGGAAAGCTGAGGGACTTGTTTAACTCCATCTGGAGTGACACGCTCTACAGTTGTTTTTTTTTTGTTTTCTTTCAGTGGGTTGGATCTATCGATATCAAAGAGAATGATAATGCTGATGCAAATATTTTGGTGAAACATGAAGAAACATGGGTTGAACAGGTAAGGATTTAAGTTCAATGTTTAGGTAGTTTTGTGAATTTTGTACTTTTATAACTAATATTATTTATAAAAAAACTCTTATGTCTTTTTTTTCCTAATAAGATAATTCCAGTTATATTAAATTTGCTGTTCTTGTTAAGTTATCATAAGACTAAATTATGCTATCTGCGTTGGATCAACTGGTTGGCTTGATCTTTGTCATTTGTCAAAGTTACTGTAATTCTACCGATACTAATTATTAATTGTAGAGCGAACTAAAAAAAAATTTACAAAACAAAATGTTCAAATAAATACTATGTGACTTGATACTAAAATAACTAGGCCCTATAATTCAATCAAAATATTTCTAATTTACTGAATGGCACATAATCCAAACGGGTGTTAAAACACGGTGGCCAAAAAGAAAAGTGTGAACCTGTGTGTGTTACCTGTCCGGTATCCACATATTTACACTGATAAGGCATGTTAGGCTGTATATAAAATTAGAGAGAAAGTGGTAAACCATTTAGGAACAACAACCAAAATAAAACTTTTCATTGACAAACCAGGCAAAACAAAACGGGCTGTCAACACGCTTGCCGCTGGTGCGGCTTACTATTTTCCAAACATCTGTGCAAGTTTTGGAGAACAGGTGTTTCCCTCATATTTTTAGGAAGTAAGTGTACTCTCTCAAGTTGGTGCCCTGCTTCAAGGAGAAAAGGTGGATGCTGTGATCTGCGTGGCCGGAGGTTGGGCTGGCGGAAATGCAGCGTCAAAAGGTCAGCCCTCACAAATTACTTGTATCACTTTAATGAGTCATTGATATTGCCCATAAAACAAATTACTAATTTTATTAAACATAGCAAAATAAACCTAGTATTTAAATTATGGTGAAACTTTAATTTTCTGTATTGTTTAAGTGATTTCATATAGGCTACATAAATAGCAAGTAAAAGTAAAATGGAAAAGGTGAAGGATAAAATTGTGAGTGCAATATGAAAGATTGCTGGGCGAAAAATAACTTAACAAGAGCATGAATGGAGAGGTTGTTGGTCTTATACAAATAGAATAAGATGAATGCAAAGAAAGTAGTAAAGGAGAGTAAAAGAGCAAATGAGATTAAAATAAATAGAACGAAAGCAGAATGATTTTGAAGGAAATAAGCCGTTCTGGAAGTGTATAAAGCGAACAACCCTTCAATCCTATTGGTTGTACGTCCGAGTAGGGTTAGCTGCGTTATAGAGAGGTGGGGGAAATGCGACGTAATGGACCTGCAATGTATTTGTTCCTAAAACGCGTTGTAATGGTGCCCACCCAACGTAACATGTTGCCACAACGAGGGACTAGTATTCTTAGTATAACATAGGACGTATCAAGCTGTTGCCAGGAGTTTGACTATTTCATATGGCTACCAGGTTTTTCTTCGTGAACCTGAGGGATAGGAGCTCAACATATTTATGTCTGTTTTATCTGTCTGTATGTGTAGCTATCCATAAATAATAATACTCTCTGAAATCATTTATATTTAGGATTAAAATGGATTCTTAGAAGTATTAAATCTGAATCCCTCCTTTATTATCACAAAACTTCACTATGAAATAATGACATAACACAGGTTGGGGGGGGGGGGGGGGAGTTGGGGCTAGGCTAAATGTTTACATGGTGTTAGATGGGGGAGAGGGGCCAAAAAATTGAGAAAAAAGCGTTACGTGGTTTATGGATGACCCTTTAGCTCAGTCGTTAGTGTGTGTGTCTACTAAACTAAGGGTCTCAAGTTTTATTCCTGGCATGGCTGAAAAATTCATCATTGGTGAAATGTGGGTTTACCCTTTCACAGCAATGAATTAACATCCTGGGACTGGATTTTGTGCCTATCCTAGTCTTAAATTAGATTATAAGGCATATGAAGCTATGGCAGACATATGAAGTTACGACAGGCCGATAGTGGAAAATATATAGCTTGAATAAAAAAATGACCCAGGCCACAAGCTGGAAACCATAATGGATATAAAGTAAAAGTAAATGGTGTTAGACAAGGTTCTGTTATGTCTCCATGGTTGGTGAACATATAGACAATCTGAATGTGAGAGTGCTCTTATATGCAGCAGATACCGTATTAATGGCTGAGAATGAAAGTGACTAGCAAAATGCATTAAATTGTTTTAACGTATCAACAGGCAGAAACTAATATGATAGTTTTTGATAAGAAAAGATCAGGAAATGATTGTCAGCTTAGTATAGATGGAAAACTTTTAGAATAAGTGAATGATTTTGTCTCTCTGGGCAAAATGTTCTGTCAAAATGGAAGGAAGGATAGATGGTTAAATCAACAGACTGGTGAATGCACCTCTGAGAGTAGTTGGACTATTGCAAAGAAAGTAGTAGTATTGAAAGAGGCAAAGATGACATATATAAAAGTGTATTAATTCAAACGTTATTTTATATATGCGAAGCATGGGTTTGTCAGGAAAACACAAGAGCAAGGTGAATGTGGTTGAAATGAGACATATAAGAAATGTATGTGAGAAAACTCGAATGGACAGAGTCGGTAACAATTGAGTGCTGAAGAAGTGTTATTTGAAAGGGAATCCAATAGGTCATGTGAAAGAAGCATCTTACGTTGGTTTGGGCGTGTTAAGAGGATGATTGTAGATTGAGTGACGAAGCAAATATATGTTGGTATAATGTATGGATCAAAAGGAAGGGGAAAACCATGTAAGATGTGGATAAATGTTGCAGATGAATGTGTGAAAAAGAAACACATTAAGAGTTTTAAGAATAAAAGTGCATTTATTATTCGGGAATGGATGTTCTTGAAACGAAGGGAGTATGCAAGGATAGGTAAGTTTGGAGAACGTTAGTATAGATGGATTAATCATGGAGCTGTTTTTTGAGCAATGCACACAGTTTCTTGCTTACCTCCTCAAGGGAACGGCATGTTAAAAATGTATGTAGGCATGAATGTAGCCATGGGGGGCAGCTGCCCTCCCACTCCCTAAATTAAATTTTAAATAAATAAAAATATTTAATTAAATGTAGAAATAAAATGCATGCTGTAAAAGTTAAGTTTGGACTTATTTGGTTTTAGAACCTCTTAAATATGGCAAAATAAAGGAAAGGGCAGGTGTCCATTGTCTTAGGCTTCTTTGACGACAATAAAATGGAATTTCAAGAGGAATTTGTTGGTTTTGTGGAGCTCCTTGCCCTTGATGCTACCACGCTTGCAATAAACAGACATGTTCCTGGAAGAAGAAGTACTTGACCTGAAGAAATGTATAGGCCAGGGTTATGGCAGGTCTTTGGTTGTGGCTGGAAAGGAAGGCATGTAAACAACTTTAAGAAAAGGGCATGAGAAAGCCATGTTTTTCTATTGTGCATCACACAAACTGAATCTTGTAGTAAACAACTTGAACATTGTACCAGAAATATGCAACACTATCACCACTATCAAGGTCATCATAACGTTCTTCAGAGTCAGTGTTGAGAAGAAAATACGCCCCAAACATTCGACTCATCTCTGAGATGTGAGGGTCCCAAAATTGCACAAGTATTACAGTTTTAAATTAGCATCGTTGAAGGGTTGGAGAGATCATTGCTAGAAGGAAATGGCAACACAAGAAAACAGGCATTCCAGCTACATTTTGCTACCACCAAAGCTCAATTCATTGTTGCTGTCACTCTGCTCTGATAGTCAAGTATTCTGCCTCATTGGAACTTGTGGTAAATGTGCTACAGTCTAAAAGCCTGAACCTAGCAATATAATAAATCCTGCTGTAAGGTAAGCAATGATGACTCAAAAATATATAATGTAGGATATCAATTAAAAATTCCTGTAATTCCTATTTGTATTATATTTTGAAGAAGGTATATAAGCATACATATTCAAAACTTTATTTTCTTCTATAAAACTAAATGAACCAAACACAAAATAATATTGAAATGTATCTATAATACTTTTTTTAATATGTTAGTTAGCATTTGTTTTGAAATATTATAAATTAAAAACAACTTAAAATTCATAAATTGAATAATTTTAATCAAATTGTATTAATTTATTATTATTAAAGAACCGTACATACGGATTAAAATGATAGAAAATCAAAATAATCGCTTTATAAATAAGGTTTGGCGAATTTTCTTGCAAACCCTTACAAAACTGAGGTAATAGCTGTGCATTCTTTGCACACAAAACCTAACAGGCCTCTGGCACTCTTCATGCGCAAATTCTGGAATAGGTGTGGGACTAAAAGGGTTAAGGGTTGACAGTAAAGTTGCCCACACCTCTTTCCCTCAGAAAAAATCCTGCCGATGCTCATGTGAGTTGTGTTGTGGTGCATGTGTGTGCGTGTAATTAGGGTCAAGTTTTCTAACTCATCAACCTTAAAAAAAATCCCTGCCACATTTGATTTTTTTTTCTCAAACTGTTATATAATGTTTCCAATATTTTGCTTTTCAGATCTGGTGAAGAATTCTGATTTGATGTGGAGACAAAGTGTATGGAGTTCCACCATTGCTGCTTCGATTGCCGCAAACCACCTCAAAGATGGGGGTCTGATCTCTCTTCCTGGAGCAAAGCCTGCCCTGGGAGCTACCCCAGGCAAGTACATGTGCTTGATAGTTTAAATTTTTTAGGAAGGGCTTCTTATAAAATACAAATATATTTATTTGGGCTAAAATTGATTACATTTTACTACAATATTTAGTAGTTTTATATAATAGGTCATTATCATCATCATAATCATCATGACCTGTTTACAGCCTGTAACCAGATCAGTTTAGTAAAATGTCTCCATCTACCTCAGTCCTACCATTTTTCTCCTCTCATCTGCACATTTGCTGTTATATGCTCTTCCCATCATTTTCTTTGAAATCCTTTCATTTTGCATCCTCATTACTGGTCAATACCTTTTCTCTCTTGTTTTCTCTACTATTTCATGTACCCCATGTAGCCCAAAACTTGCCCAAACATCTTAATTTTGAATCCTGTTCCTCCTCGTGACAGCTAAGATGCTCCTAAAAAAACTTAATTCCCATCACCTTAACCTTTCCTTGTCTATATTTCAGCTTATGTCCAAGTTTCTGCTACATGCCTAGCTATGGATTAAAATATGCCTTGTAGAGAACTTGCTTATACTTAAGGGGTAATATTTTTTTTAGAATGCTTCAGGGTACTTTACTCTCTTTACTACTTTAAAATCTAATCCATAAAGTGTTTTATATATATTACCATAAAATCTGGAAACGTTATAATAGCCGAAAATCGACCACGTTAGAAAACTAACATTCATTTCCAACATCCACCAGTGTAGAGCAGTGAATTCTTGAAATCGCAATATTTACCAGCAATCGTCACGTTTCCAGCTTTCACGATAAGATATATATCTTTTCTATGTCCCATTCTCTTGTCATCACTATTACATCACAGTTCCCCATGCTGAATTTCATCTCACACTCGTTCACTTACTCATTCTATTCCTGTAGCTGTTCCTTTGCTTACTCCCCCTCCTCCCATTCCTTCGCCCCACATTAAGTCATCCGCAAACATCATTTTCTCTCATCTTATCCTAGCTTCCTTAACACACTATGCATGTCCATCACCATTACAAGGAGTTGTAGTTATAGGTATTGATAATATAGTTATCAGCACTGACAGTTGCAAATCACATGACTTGGTGTATGAAAATGTCAAATTAGATCTAGTAACTTTTCTAGCTGCTTGCCTGTAAGTTACATCATTATGAAGAGCTCTTAGATTATTCAAACTTTTATTATTCATATACTTTGTATAAAAATGTACACAAGAGTTTGCTAGCCACACTAATCTTGAATCAAGCTTAGATTCAATACATATATAGTTTTAAACACATTATATTTATTTAAATAAAAATAAAGGGATCATTAATTTTATTTTTTTCAAACTTGTTTATTTGAAACAAAATAAAACAACTTTTAAAATCAAAATTATATTAATATTTTTACAATGAAAATAACTTATTATATAAACTGGACATTTCACAAATAACATCTTGATAAATAGAGGGAATAGTAAATAATTAATCATCCATCAGCAAAACACACAATACGTCACACAAATAGCTTATGTGGGTAGTAGGTTTGAATTTACCGATTCCACAAAGCTTCCAAGTTCAAACTCAAGCTTCTATTAAGGGATCAAGCACTAAATCTTTCCCACAGACCCATGATAATCACTAATCAGTGAAGTTTGTGATTTAGGAATGATTGGGTATGGCATGGCCAAGGCAGCCATCCATCAGTTGACAAAGTCTCTAGCCGCTGACAACAGTGGACTGCCTCCAAACTGTTTGGCTGTGGCTATCCTGCCAATCACTCTTGACACGCCAATGAACCGCAAGTGGATGCCCAATGCCGACTATGCTACTTGGACACCCTTGGAATTTGTTGCCGAGTATGTATTATGATGGACCATTGGCTCTGTGTCACTTAGCAAATAGTTAATGGCCTTAGGATTCAATAATAGTGGAGATTTTTCCTATTTTAAATATGAATTAGTTTTTATCACTAGTATGCCTTCCGCTTTACTGAAAATCAATCAACTTTAGTAACAAAACATTAGGAATAGAATATTCAAATCCTCAAAACTTTGAGGGTATTCGATATTTTAAAAATAATTCTAAATCTTTAATAGGAATTTGTTTAAGAGTTGTATCTTGGTAGCTTAGCCCAAGATAATTATAAGACAAACATAATAATCATACCTCAGACCTTAATATCATCATCCTCATCATCACCTATTTCCAGCCTGTGGTTGGGCTCATTTAGTAAAATGTCTCCATCTTCCTTCGTCCTTCCGCCATTCTTCCTCCTTTTTGATTCATTGCGTATAACCCGAATGGTAGTAGAGCGTGCTAATAATAAATAATAATATTTGATTCATTCTTCTCCTCTCACATACACACTTAATGTAAACTGCTCCTCCCATTTCTTTCCTAGTCTCCCTTGCAGTCTTTTTTTCTACATCTCCAATATCCTTGGGATTCTTTCCCTTTCCATCCACATTACATCACAACCTTGCCTCCTCTACTATCTCATATATTTTCTGTATCCCAACTATTGCCTGGACAACTTCATTCATCTTGTTTTTTGCTGTAATCTTGTTAATGAACGCAATATTCAAATTTGGGACCTGTAGGGAGAAAGAGATTTCAAATTCGATAAAAAGTGGATTCAGTCCTTCTTTACATATGTTGGTATAATGTAGCATGATAAATTAAATTTTAATCGTGATGCTTTTTTTTTCATCAAAGATGGTGTTGTTAGTTGTGAAAAATTATTTTATCAATTCACAGGGGGGGAAGGAAGGAAAGAAGAGTAGACTAATAATATTATCATAATATACTTACTATATGAACATGAATAATGGGTTTTAAGTTGCTTGAGTTGTATATTTATTTGACATTTCTTTCAGTTTGTTTCTGCGCTGGACCCGAGGGGAAGATCGGCCTGCTAGTGGCAGTCTAGTCAACTTGGTGACCAAGAACTACACCACAGAGCAAGTTCTTGTTTAAATATGCTGACCTAATAAAATGTTGCAACGATGAGGGGCCAAATATATAAAAGTTTGTCCAGCAAGAGAAATAACTTTGTCTATTTTTAGTGTTTCAAAATAACTGAGTGAATTAAGTTTGATGGCATTTATGTACTTCTACCCAATATCTGTGTGTGATGTGTAAATAGCACACACACACATGCCTATAACATATGGAAATTAAGTTATTATTTAGCACCGCGTCTTACTACCCGTTCAGGTTATACGTTTAAGTACTAATTATGCTAATGGATTGGGAATTGGAAGGTTGAATTTGAGGAAGTGAACTCGCATTTTCGTGAAGTAAGAGTGGAAAACCATTTAGGAAAAACCACCCCCAGTTCACCCAAACAAGATTCGAACCTCGATCTCCCCGTCCTTGGCGGTCGAACTCAACACGACTAGCGCGTTAGCCATCTACGCCACCAAGGCGGGTGAAATAAAGTTGGTTACTGAAAACCCCAGGAGTATTTTTATCAGTTAAGGAATTTTAATGTGTGATACTTCATTAATTATATTTGGTTGTATAGATATCAGAGGTTAATTTTGCTGTTTGATTATCCCTTGAATCCCTCAAATACCATAGAATTTGGGCATCCCATCTCTATTTAAAATGTGTTTAAAATGATTATCAACATGTTTTGAAATACTTTATTAAATGATTGGATTCGGAAACTTAGGATTTGATCGGATACAATTAATTTAGCATGAGATTCAATTCGGTTTTTACTAGTTTATTTTAGACATGAGATTTGATTCGAGTCGCCAAGATTTAGATTTGATGCGAAATTTTAGGTTATGGATTTGCACAAGCCTATAAATACTACAATATTTTCATGTCTGTTTGATTTAAATATTCACAATATCTATTATTTACACTAATTACATCAATAAAATGATGTAAATGAAGTATGTAAGAGCGGGGAGGGAGGGGGGAGAAAATACCAAAAGGGAAGCCAAGAAAGAGATGGGAGGAGCAGATAACAGAAAGTGTTCAAGTGAGAGAAGAGGAATAGTGGAAGGAGAGAGGAAGATGGAGGCATTTTACTAAACTGACCCAGTCACAGGCTGGAAACGGTTTTTAATGTCCAAAATTTAGAAAATTAGGCTTACATCCTAACTGTTTACAAACTCAATTTGTACACTAAATATATTCTTAGTTATTTTTTTTATTGGAGTATTTGTTTGTTGCTATCCATGACAATCTCTGTGTAGATGTAGACCTGTGTATTGCTTTCCTAATTTTAGTACAGTCAAAATGCTGCTTTACAATTGTGACATTGTAAAATAAACTTTATTTTTAATATATGTTTGACATTACCAAACAAGGTTTTATAGTTGTCTAATTGGGGCAGGGCCAACCAATATTTTGCTCATTGTGCCAATGCTGATCATTTGGTTTATTTAATTTTAAATATCACAAAGATAATTATTTCATAATAATTTTTTTTAACTTAATGTGCCTCATTTTTAGTTGGTTCAATAGTGTAGGTTTGCTTGTATAAGTTTAAATTAGATCATTTGCTTTATTATTCGTGTTAATTTTGTGATGGTTTTAATACAGGAATTTTATTTTGAAATCTCTCCATAGAATATCGTGGCAAATATATTCATCTTAGAATAAAAACAGAAAATAATATTTCAGCAATCGGCATCAGCCCAACCCTAAAATAGATCTTAATTATCAAAACTTTGCTTTTGTAAGTATGAGACTGTGATCTTTTGATCAAATGATCAACTGTTTCATCTATCAACAAAGTAAACTTTAATAAACCATTGATAAGATATTAATTCTGATTCATTTTGAATTGATGCTAATCAATGAAAACAACACATTAGTTTTCTTTGAAAAATATTATATGATTTAATATACAAAGTGTTAACTTTAGTGGTGCTTGGCCTACCTTTAAAATTAATAAATTGTTTTTAAGAAAAAATGTGTTTAAAGTGAAAATACAAGTGCATACACTATTTTAATCAAGATAAATTCATGATGAAATATCTATGTTGGAATTATAAAAATTTTTGATGAATACATAGTAAAAAATTCATGGCACAGTTAAAGAAAGATATATGTGAAAATATTCTCGATGTGGTGCTTGTAAAACCATTTAAGAAAAGGTCATTTTATGTTCTGTATAGATTATGTTGTTGCTACATTACACTTATACTAAAACACTACAAAAAAGAGTAATTGTTGGCTCAAACTGTTAGCTTATATTATCTATGTTGTTTATTGTTGCTATGTTAGTGTAATTTTAAACCAATTGAAGTTTTATTATCTTTTACATGTTTACAAATCTTTATAAACAGATATACGTCTTCCTTTGCATTTAAAGACATACAATGAGACTAATTAGTATTTCATATGTGATAAAGGTAATTGTGTGACTTGATGACCTTGTATAGGGATAGAACTATACCCTGATTTTGGTAGGAAGAACAGTACCTGTTGGTTACTAAGGTTACTAAAACAATTTTAATATATTCATACATAGTGTCATGTTATCTGGAGCTGTCACTTTTAATAAATATTAGAGGTGTTGGAAGTCCACTTTTTCTATTTGAAGCATACTAAAATCGAACATCTGAAATATCATCAAAGTTAGAATATTTTTTGTTAGTAATTTTATGCCTGAAAAGATATATTTTGTTTATAAATATATCTTTACACACTAAAATTATTTGAAAAAGTTTTTTGTTATTTTATGCTTAAAAAAATGTTTTTAGTGCACAATTGTTTGTAATTTAGTTTTTATCATGATAAATTAAGTAATTATCTACTTAGAAATTCAATTCAGATTTTTTCCATATGAATATGGTTTTGTACTGTAGATGTAACAGCTTAAAAGGGCAATAATTGTCGAAGCTGATAGTTTTTCGGAGCCAAGTCGAAGTTTATAAGCTTCCCACACCCCTAATAGATATTATCAATACCTGTAAAATAACACAATATAATAAAATATTATTAATTTGGCCACAAATATGTTTTAATTTTCTAAACTGTTTATCCTACCAAAATTAGAGTATGTAGGCATGTTTTTATATCATATTGTTCACAAGGTGTCTATGGTTCCAGAAATTATTTATAAAGAAAGAGAAGTATCACTAGGTAATTGTTCCATCTTTAGTAATGTGTCATACATCACAGTACACCCCTCAAACACATACATGTACACAGACATCGGCTCCCCAAATATGTATACAACTATACAACTAGTTTGAAAATATATTTATATAGTACTGCACCTCACTACTAGTTTGGGTTAGATGCTTATGTAGTAATTACACTAATGGTTTTAGGAATTAGGAGGGTTATATTTAGTAGAAGTCTACCTGCATTTTCCTGGCCAGGCTTCCAGCTTGTGAACAACTATTTTTGACCCATTTGGATGTGTGTCAAACCCACACAAGTGTGCTATTTGTTCGCTGTATCATTTTATTTTCCTAAAAATATTTATACCAGTAGACGTGTTTTAGAAAATTATTTGTTTTCGAGGTAAAAATTTGTGTTTCCTATTCCTACAATTTAATAGCTATGTTGGTCAAATATTTTTTATGAAACGAAAGCTATTTTATAGTTAAAAAATCCCCCTAGTTGGTTGATTTTCTTTAGAATCTCTTTGATTTATTGTTGTTAATTAGAAGATCTGGAATATTTTTTACATGCTTTATTTCTAGTTTTATAAAACTGTTGTGGTTTTTATTTTAAAGCGAATAGTACATCAGAGTTATATTTTTTAATTTTCAAATGGGTTTATTGATATTACTACTTAATAAAATGTTCCTTTTTTATATTCCTAAGTTTTTTGATGCAATAAAATATATTTTTTTGTTGTGATTTGTTTTGTTTTTTAATATAATATTACCTATTTATGGCTTTTAATTCAGAAGGGGAAAAGTTCTGATCCTGTTAGTATTGGCATATTAAAAGCCTAATAATTGTCATGAAAAGTTCAAGGCCCACTCTAAATTTACCCTAATTTGTGGCTAGGAGCTGTTCCAATAAAATGTAAACTTCTTTGACTAAAGGATCTCATGTGTCAGGAAAAAGTTACTCAATGGAACTTGAAGCCACATCAATAGTAGATGCAGGAGTATAATTCAACATGCATTTACATCGGTGCATATCATCTGTACTAAGATATACTTTTTTAACACCTTTCGCATACACAGAAAATAAATGTTTAGTAGCGGAAATTGATAAAATATATTATTTTGTATATATGAAAGTTGATAGCAATGACTTCACATGGTATGTTTAGTTATTTTACAAGAGTTAAAATATTATTTAAACTATTTGTTTCCCTCCTCATATTTTGCATTTTTAATAGTCTAGTATTAACTTTTTAATAGCATTTTTTTAACAAAAGTAATTCTTTCTACACATAGTTATGTACTAACTACTAATGAGTTGGGGATTAGGAAGGTTGAATTTAGAGGAAGTATACCCACATTGGTATGCAGGGAGAGTGAAAAAATCACCCTCAGTAAACTCGTGATTGATTCAAACCCCAATATCCCTACCACCGGCTTTGGACCATGCTTATACCGAAACGGGTACATGGCTCTTTTAATAGGGTTGTTTGTATCATTAATGGCACCTATTCAAGGTACAGTTTTTGTTTATTCAAAATAGTTACCCATCATTCTTCCAAACACTCCTCGAATTACATGGTTTTACATCTTTACTAGGTTTTAGGTAATTTGACAATTTAATGATTATTAAAGTTTTTAATACTAAAAGATATTGCCCTATTTTTAGATAGATTTTAGATTTGAATTTATTTGCTTTGTTTATATGAAACAATTGTTTTACTGTAGAGTGGATTGTACATTTCAAGTTCACAAATAATATCGGTACTGGATTTTACATTATTAATGTAAATGCAGCTGAAGTTCCTATTACCAAAAAGTTGAACCTAAATTATAATCAATAACTGAAATTAAGTTATTTAAAAAAAACCAGAACTCTAAAAATAAATTGCTTAGTAACTGAAGTTGATATAGTATATTTAGGTTCATTAAGATTCTTATCGGTTCTAAAATTACTTTTTTTTTAAATTGCATATTATGCCCTCTTTTTGCCTTAATCTTATTTTGAAATGCTCTTTTTATTTTGCCAGGAATGGTTTTTATCAAAGTCTGATATATTCAGTTGTTTTGGTTTTTTTTTACTTAAATAAATTTTAATTTGCTGTAAATTGTTTTTAATATAATTTTTTATTTACTAATTCTATGATGGTAGTTTAGCTAAATTGTTTTTAAAATAAAGGACTGTTTTATTAACAGCACAGAACTGGTTAAATCTTAAAATTATGGTCTTTAAGGATCATTTTTTGTTATAAAAACACTTGTCAAATGTGATGAAGATGGTTAATGTTGTCTTTTTTATATATATTTAAATTTTATGCAAGGTAATTATATGTAAATTGAATAAGGATAGTTAAAAGTCCTTATAAAAGCATCTTTCAAACCATGTTTCATTAAAATTTAAGTGTTTGTATTATCCACTTACCATACCAAGATGGGGTAAAGATGATTATGCAAGGGGTAAACACATTCAAATCCATAGTAGAGTACATTTTAAGGTCATTTTCACAAAATTGGCTAAATCAAGGCACGGTTCTCACTATATAAAAAATGCTTTGTCCTTCAAATACATGGTGATCAATAAAATTGTTTATAAAAAAATTCCTCTAACTTGCTATTAATTTATTTATGGTTATATCTCCATCCGGGGCTGCTTTATACATTAGGCAGACTAAACAAAGTGCCAAGGGCCTACAAATCTTTTGTGGCCTACAATACATAAACAACAAAATCCCAAATAAGAAAAAAAAACTGCAAATTTGAATTCAAAATATTTATTTTGGATATTTAAGTGACTAAAATAATAATTTAAAAAGTCGGCACTTTTTCAACAGCCTCACTGATATAAGTAGAGAGATACTAGTTTAACAAGGTTATGTTATTATGCGTAGTTACATCGCATATATTGCAAAACATTGGCGGACCCAGGATATTGTGTCTTCAGAGGCATTCACGTTGCATTAAAATTTGCAAACATTCTCAAAAGTTATTGTTTTTTGTGTGTGCAAACAATGAAATTAATATAGAAATGAGTAAAAATATCGGACACACAGGAAAGAACCTAGGGCCTATGAAGATCTTAAAATGGCCCTGGCTTTATCTTCATATATTTTGTAAATTGAAAAATGACACTTGTAAAACAGGAATGGACCCGGGACTTTTGGCTAAATATGCCAATGCTTAGACACGAGCTACCCAGGAGCCAGGACCATTCTTCACTCATATTTTAAGGTAAGAGTCTGTGACGTTAGAGCATTGGCATACTAGGCAAAAGGATTGGGTTCGATTCTGGTGTCATTTTACCAATTTACGAAGTGATTTTTTTAATGTAGTTTGACCGTTTTTACCCTGTGTTCAAAATCTCATTCAATTAAAGTTATTCAATAAAATATTCTTTATAAATATACTATTGGGTATATTTTTTAGCACGTTCTTACTACCTGTTTGTGTTATATGCTGTTGCATACTTTAATAATATGTACTTCAAACCCAATATTCTATCATATTTTAATATTTGCAATAGAAGCTGATAAGTCACAAGATATGTGAATGAAATAGTGTATTGAAATTTCTCCGAACTACATTTACAGCAATATAAGTTGGGTTAGGTGTGATTGTCATTGTGTTAATTTGTTCAAGTTGTAAACTATTTTTTGAATTATATTTTCTGTTGTGAAGCTATGTAAGCTAAATGTATATGCTACAAATGGACAATACAATATTTATCCTGGGTAGCATCTTAAATCAGAGAATATATATTTTTGTGTTTATGTATAATGAAATATTAGTTTTATTTTCTCTTCAACAGTCCTACCACCTTTTACTCATTCACACAAAAATAGCATTCATGTTTGGACATTTTTAAACATCAAAAACTATCATATTATTAGAGTTGGCCATAAATAATGTTATTAAATAGTTTAGCCAATTACTTTTAAAAAACTTGGTCCTAGGTTTTAATGCTATGTAGTATTTTCTAAAATAAAATAAAAAAATTCACTGTCTCTTACTATCCATTTGGTTTATACACTTATGTACTAATTATGCTAATGGGTTAGGAATGAGGAAAAATAAATTTTGAGCAAGTGTATCCACATTAAGTGTGGAGAGAGAGTTGGTAACCATTTAAGAAAAACCACTCCAGTGCACCCAAATGAGATACAATCTTCCCGTCATCAGCAGTCTAATTTTTGTGAGAGTAGTCCCTTAGACTATGCGGTCACCGAAACGAGTTTCTATCTCTTAATGGAAACAATAGTGCTGGGTTTTGAAATCAAAATATATTTGTTCGCAAGAGAAATATTCCCCATCCCCCTCTTTTTTTAACTGCATTTTACAAACTTTGGCAAGAGAAAGGGGGAGTACTTTGTTCCCATAGTTACATATGCAACAGAAACATGGACATTGGATGCCAAGAGACTAGGGATTTAGGAACATGCTGTCACAAAGGAAAACAAGTTGAAGGGACAAGAATTGGGACACTGGGAATAGATTAGAGGGAGTAGAGGAAGCAAGGTTGAGATAGTATGAGGATGGAAAGAAGAATCTCAAAGAGAGTGATGTGTATTATGTAAGTAAAAGAAAGACTAAGAAAAAGATGGGATGAACAGATAACAACAAGTGTATGAGTGAGAAGGTAAGAGGAAGATGGAGGTGTTTCGCTACACTGACCTGACCACAAGCTGAAAACGATTAAGTGGGCATCAGCTTATAGTGTTTTGTGCTTACAAATGCTGTTCACTTTTTGGAAATGTGTTGCCAAGAATGAATTTTTACTCACAGGATAGAGTTGCCAACTCTCCTTAATTTGTGATAATCATAGTTGTGTTCTGTGTTTTAGCATCAATTATTATGATTGAAAATAATGGGGAATTATTACATTTTTTACTCCACTATTGAGAAGTCTATAATATTCATGATAATAGTAAAATTTAAATTAAATAAAAATCAAATTTTAAATAATAGTAGGGACAAAGGAGTATATGAGATAGTAGAGGAAGCAATACTGAGATGGTATGGACATGTAATGAGAATGGAGAAGATGGTATAGAAAATTATGGTGATGGAAGTATATAGGAAAAAGATCTCAAGGACGGGCCAAGAAAGATGGAGGAGCAGATAAGAAAATGTTGAGAAAAAATGGTTGATGGACAAAGGAAGATGGAGGCATTTTACTAAATCGACCTGGCCCCAAGCTGGAAACAGTTGATAATGAGTAGGGACAAAACTTTTGGTTAATTTCAAAAGACAGTTCAATTAATGTTGTTTTTTGAGTGAGCATTTTGTTGAAATATTAAGAGATATTATATAGTTGTTTAAGGAGCTTAGGCCATTTTTTAATAATAAAATACACTACATTTAAGTATGACCTTACACACTAAATTACATTCTATTTTATTTTGAAGTATTTAATGTGCATTTTCTGAACCAACTGATATATCAGCACACAAGAATTCCTATGAGCGTAAGCAAAAGGGCCTAAAAATGTTGTCAGGAAAGGTATTTTCCCATACATTCTAGGGTTATTTTACACGCCACAATCTAAATGGGATCGACGGCTTTACTTCCTCTTCGGAGGAAGTTGTTCTACGGATTTTTATCACTCAAGAAAAATCAGTCAACCCAAGCTGAGTTTGAATCCATGTAAATTTGGTGTTGAAGCAAGCACTTTAACCCAAGACCACCGAGGTCGATATTACATTCTAAATTATTGTATTTTTCTTATGAATTGTGTGTACTCTATGCTATGCACTACTAACCATTAGTTACACATTACGAACAAATATAGACCCAGCCTTACAATCAAAAGAGTTAAGTAATTAATGAAAAACTTGAACTTGTTTCTTACACCAAATTTCAATTCATGGTCTAGTGGAGGAGAATCACAATAGTATTTCTTATTCAAATGAGTGAAGTCTCTCTGTGCATGTGCATGTCCAAGTCATCATAATGTTGCCACGACTCAAACAAAGAATAATATGTCATTAAATAAAAATATTGAAAACTATTGTTCTAAACTGAAAGGCTAATCTGGTTAAGGAGTTTTTAATATGCAAATTGGGTGAGATAAGTATAACAATTTTTGTAATGGGATTAAGAGGAAGAGATTCAAAATAAATTTTAATTGATAAAAATATTATACAAATATTCTAAAAAGACACAGCCATTAAAATTCACACACATGATCTACAATATTGTTCCCTATATTATAATGATATAAGTACTTGACCATTGATTAATAAAATAGATATTAACAAATATGTTCTCGTGCATATTCTTAACACAACTGTAACCCAATAAAGACAAAAGAAAAAGTGTTCTTGGTTTTACTTCTTCTGACTGCATTTGGTATTACTTCTACATATGTCTTATTTGTTATTAATTTAATGTCTTGTTTTTATGGACAAGAGATTATTAATGTGTAGAATCACTTTTTCATGTGTGTAGAAATAAAAATCAACCTAATATGAAATAAAACCAGTGCCTCAGACATGGTTGTTGGACGTGTGAAACAACGTTCTCAACCATTGTTGAAGTGTAAATCAGTCTTAGCCTCATGCACTGTGTTTATTGTGCTTATAATTTGAGATCATAGTGATACACTGGTTGAGCATAAGTTATCGATTTCAGTTTACACTGATCAGGTAAACTAGTAAGGTCCGCTTCCACTTCTAGGAGAAATGAATTGGAGTGCTGCATCCAGCACTGCTCACACCTAATCAAATCGAAGCGCAGTATTTAGACTTACATTTAAGTGACAAAAGGAAAGTTGAATTGCAGGGGGTTTAAATATGAAACCACAATAATATGTGGAATGTCCTCAAACTTAACCATAAATTATCAATGACGCAAGACTTTTTACCGTGCGAGGCTATTGAATCAAAGAAAGTATTCCCACGATATTTTTTTGCTTAGCTTCAATTAATCTAGGTTTGAGCTGGTTCATTTAAATAATGTGGAAACAATATGTTTTTGCTTGACTTGATTCAGTATGCTAAGGTGTGAGCGGTCCTATCCAGTTCAAATAATTCTTCAAGAGTATTTTAGTTTGTTCAAATAATTCTTCAAGATCATCTTGGTTAAACATAAGGATTCCAGTTGCTATTGTCTTCGGGTTGAAGTCCATTGGTGACCAGTAATATAATGTCTACAATCCACCAAATACCGACTCCGCCTAGTGTAAGAAGTTTCCCGACAGCAGTACCAGTTTGGCCCAAGCAGAATCTGTCCATACCCAAAAAACCTAATAGTATACTGTATATCAGTGTTGTTGCAAAGAAGTGTCCGCTATACCTAAAATGACAAAAAAAAAAAGTTTGGTTTAATGTGTGCATAAACTTGATTAATATTTTTAGTATAGTCTAAAAAAAAAGAAAATGCTTCATCAAAAGAAAAGTTATTATGTTTCACAATGAGGAGACCCAATGGCTAAATGATTATCCTATCCAACCCAATGTGTGCTATCCCTCCAGCAATTAGAAAACATTTTAAATTACCCATTGGTTAATACATTTTTTTTTTTTTTCTATTTTACTTCTCTAATCCATTTATAACTTTATATTTCTACTATATTATGATTACATTAAAAATATACCCACACCTCAAAAATAATGGATGAAGCCAATTTTCAAAAAAAAGCTTCTAAATTAGCATTCCTTAGCTATCATTTTAACTTTCTTCAAACTTGTATGAATTTGAACATAACCCCAAAGTGCATATGCATTAAATATGAAATGTCTGACAACCATCCAAAAATAAGTGAACATTTCACTCTCCTTGACAAAGAAAGTTTATTAAAAGTCTAGGAATGATATTTTAGTGAACTCAGAATCACTAACTCTGCTCTTTTTTAAATTATTACATTTCAACCTCAAGAAGATTTGAATTCTTCTTTCGTTTGTGAATAGTTTGCATCTAATGCTCTTGGTTATACCAGGCAGCCGAAGCCTCAATTAAAGCTAATCACAAGTCAAATAACTTTGTAGATTTACAGGGTTGCCACTATTTTCTTATATCCTCGCATATTACTACCTGTTCAGGCTTTAGGCATATGTTCTAATCAGGCTCATAAGTTAGGGCTGAGGGAGGTAAAATTGTATATGAAATGTACCACATTTGTGTGGAAGGAGAGTGGAAAACTATTTGTAAAAAACCATTACCCCCTCATTGCACCTGACAAAGTTTAGAACCCTGATCTCCCTAGTCTAGTCTATAGCAAGCGTAGCCCCTAGGTTTCTTCTTAGTATAAGGTTCCTCATGTTTTCCAGAGGGACTTCCCATATTTCCAGACTCTTTGTTGAGAAGCGAATATAATTTCATTTTGAATAAAAGTGACTATTGTGGGTTGTATAACTTGTATGTATAACAGGATTATTTGAGCTGGAGTAGGACATGACGTGTTTGAAGGAGTGTTTTTAGTCATTTTTTTCTTCTTCAAAATAAGGCTTTATTACAATTTGGGTGAAGTGTCTTAAAATTCACAAATAATCTAAAAACTTTTTTTTTTAATTCCCCGCATATTTTCTGTTTTTTGCAGATAGAAAATTCCCAGAATTGTCTCAGTTTATCTGGTATTTGGACAACCTGAACAAGGTTAGTTTTAATGTTGAACTAAGAATAGGTGCATTTTAAAACAAAGTATGCAAAAATGACCACACTAACCTGACACAAGGAAATCCACCGCGTCCAAATGATCGATTACCGTGGCATTCAATATCAGGAAGAACCGTGCAGTTCACCTTTGCTTTGTCAACATCTTCATAAAGATAGCCACCAAACTAACAACAAATATCCATACATATTTAAAAGAATTTTTATACTTTTATAAATAATAAAGTTAATTTTAAGTGATGCCTTATTGGGTTTTATAATCAGTTTCCATGGTTTTTTTAGGTAGTTAACAAAAACTTTCTGACCGAATGATTATATTAGCATATGAGAATTTTCTATGAGGGAAAACTAAAGGGCCTAACAATTTTGCCTAGAAAGATATTTTCATATATCTTAAAGGGTTCTTTTACATGTCCCAATCAACATGAGATTGATGACTTTAATTCACCTTCGAAGGAAGTTTAGCTATCTACTTATTTTCAATGCTCAAGAAAAATCCATCAAACCCGGCTGGGTTGACAAATCTAAAAAGAGAAAATTCTTTTTAAAGAAATGCACTGTTATGTTTAACATTTAAATTTAATAAGGAGCTTGAATTAACTCTAGGCTGAAGAAATTCTAATGAGAGTTAGCCTCAGTACTCTTAACGGTGAAAACATATTGGTCAGTATGCAAAAAAAGCTGAGCAAAATAGAAGGTGGAGTTGATTTTCTATCTACTTTGCAAAAAATCTAGTCCACTCCAATTTTTGTTTCGCTCAGCCACGTTCTTGCATATGGGCCGTTAAGGGGAGAAGGGTTTGAATTTAATTGCTATTCATAATCCAATTTAAATATGATACTATAAGTTACTTTATCATTTCTATCTAAATTATAAAAAAAAACATGTCTATTTTTAAAATCTTCTTAGAAGAAACTTAGGAGTTATCAAAAGAAAGTTTGATTTAAAATTACAGTCCTTCGGCCCCTTGTTAACAACAAGAATTTTCGCTGGAATGGTAAATTTGTCAGCCCGTAGAAAATAAAGGTTGCTTTGTCCATCAGGATAGCAGTCTAGTCGAGTCTGTCTAGGTGCATACGTAACCCCATGGCTTCTTTGGCACTGAATGACAGCTCACAGCTTATAGCTTTGAAACGTTACCAGACCAAATTATGTATCCCTACGCCGAACCATATGATCTGCAAAAACATGTGTTTAGCAGCTGTCACTTCTGACGGTCAAAATTTAGATATATACCTAAATGTTGACTGTCAGCTGTGAGCTGTCAGTCAGCACCAAAGAAGCCATGGGGCTACTGTACCTATAATTTTTCAAGCTTGAATAATGAATATGTGTGAATAGTATTGAATTATGTTTGTATTTAATAAAAAGCAGCAAGGCCGTGACCAGGGGGGATTTGGGGAGCTCGAACCCCCTCCAAAAATGTCTGAATTAAATATATATGGCTTTATTTATGGTTCAAACAATATCAAAATTAAGATACAAGTACAAATTAGGGGCTTTGTTACCATTAAAACTCTTCAGAGAGCTTCTAGAGGTGTTTAATATTCATAATTATTCCTAGCCTTCGGCAGTTATGATGTCATGTTGCCAAAAAAAAAAAGCACTTCAGATAGCTTCTAGAGGTGTTTAATATTTAGAATTTTTCCTAGCCTCTGGCTATGTTAAAATCAAATTTCAGATAGCTTCCAGAATTGTTTATCATTTATAATTTTTTCTAGCTTCCTCCTGAAATTATTGGCTGACTACGGCCTTGAAAAACAGCAATTACATTCAAGATATTGGGTGCATTAATTGCTGTAAGAAAAATTTAAACATGGTGCATTTAATCCATGGCGTACACCCGAAATCGAGCTATATCAAGAATGGCCAACGCTGTTAGCAATAATAGTGCCAACATTTACTAATAGAGGGTGTCATGTGGTCAGTACAACAAACCCTCCTGTTGATAATCTCATTTTTCTAGACAGGAGCTGCTAATTATTTATTTATGAAACTCCTCATTTGTCCTCGCGAGGCTGAGTTTGACCTCGTTCCAGACCTACCGGTTCACAGAAAAATTCTGAAAGTGCCGGGGATCTAACTCGGTACTTCTGGATCTGTAGCATGGAGCTCTGACCACTAGACCACAGTACAATCATGCATCTAATACACTGTTCAAAAAACTAAACTAAGACAAGCTAAGCACATTAATTTCTTAAGAGTGTCAAAAGAAACATTTGACAAGCTGTGAATTTTATACAAAAATTTAAAACATGAAAATACCAATATGAGAAAATGCATTTCTCCTGCTGAAAGTTGGCTGTGACACTGAGGTGAGTAACTATTTCTTAGAATTGCTTGGAAATATTTATTTGTAATATAGAGAGCCCTGTAAAAATGGTGAGATGCGATAAAGAGAAAAGTGCTATAAAAAGAGAGAATCATGTACTTTTTTCTTTGATAGTTTTTAGATATTACTTACAATGTTTTTGAAAACCGAAATAAAACGAAACCGTCTTGTTACACAAAGATGAAATAATATCACTTTTACAACAACAAAAAATTAAATAAACAGGAAATTAAGAAGAAATTAAGCAGAAATTTTGACCCTTCTGTGATTTGATTAGTATTTCTAGTGTAAGCTAACTTTAGGCTACAAATTGTGAAATATGCATACAAACTTGACAAATAATTTTAAAGTAAATTTATTATTATTAATATTATTACTACCTGTTCGGGTTGTACGAACTTACGCTAATGTGTGAAGGTAGGGTGATTGTGAGATGAAATGGAGGACCTACAGTTTAACGTGGAATCCGAACCACGAAGGAGGCCTGGCATTCCCCACATTTACAAAGTGTGTAAATATATATAAGGTTTCAATAATAAATTTTAATCTTGTCTGCATTGTCTCAATAGGTAAATAATACTTTCAGTTAACATGTTATTTTGAATAAACATTAAATAACACTGAAAAGTGAGATTTAAAAAACAAAATTTAACTAAAAATAAAACCATTTTTACAGGGCTCTAGTAATACAATAATAAACACCAAAAATAATTAATCAAAGGTGAAAATCTTTGTTAATAGTGATTAGTTTTTTTTTTTGTACAGTCCCATTTCAAAGGCAAGACAAAGCACATAAGAAAAATCGCATTTTAGTATTCTTTAGAAATAATAATTCTCCAAACATTGTGTAAGGTAGACCCTGGACTAGTATAAGATTCAATACACAACTCACAACTCATTGGATGCAGCAACGATAACTAGTCAAGGCTTGTGAATGTTTGACAGCAGAATAAACTATATGGCAATTCTCTTGATTTGATGTTTGTGATGATAATGGACCTCCAACAGTTTGATTTCCATGTGGTGTATTATACTAGCACCATGAAACTTGAGAGTATTGTGGATAAATTTGACTATGTATTTTGATAGTGTGTCTTAATAAATTCTTAATCAATACCATCACCTTGTATTGAAAGTTAAAATATTTTCTACAATTGGAGATATGCCCTTGAAGAAAAAGACATATTCTACTTTGGTCCTGTTCCAATTGAAGCGCGAGTCATAAATTTTTGTCTAATTCATTGGTAGGCTACAATAGTTCTTTTGTTTTTTGACTGTTATTCATTATTTCTATAATTTTTTTTTTTCTCTTGTGTCTCGTTTCGGGTGTCGGCAATGGTACCATTACGGAAATATTTGAAAAAGTCGGTCGATGAGTTGCTATTTTTTGCTGAGATAGTATGTAGTTCCTTATAAAACATGTAATATGTGCTCTTTCTTTGCTCCAGTTTAGTTTTTTGCGCCTCATTTAATTTTTGTGGCATTCCATACAGTTGTCCCTATGTTATACCATTTTCATTACCAATTTTCCTGAAATATATTATTTTTTATTTTATTTTTTTATTTCAAATAGGCCTACTTGGAAACAGGAAATACTTTCTTCAAACTTCATTCTACCCGCATTTATTAGCAACTCAAAGTTAATATTAAATTCTGCACTCATTTTTACAAAAGAAAAAAGAAACCTTAAAAACCTGAGGAAATACTACAATATTTTTTGAAGCCAACTGTTGACTGTGAGTTTGCCGGCTCGTGGACATGTAGATGGCTTGAGACATATCTCATTGCAAACATGATACACCGCCTGTCGTCTCTACAGTGGAAAGCCGGTGCTACAAACGCCATCGTATCCAGAGAATTTGCTGTGCCGGACAGAAATGTATATAAAATAATGTAGTAGGCCCCCCCATTATTAATACGTAAGTTTGCCGGGACTGTGGAAAATGAAAATTCTTGTCATGAACAAGGGGCTTTAGAGAAACACAATTATTGTCAATGTTTCAAAGTGGTGCATTTACATTAAAACTTAGTCACAAATAAATTGTTGAAAATTGTACCTTACAAAAAACGTGTTCTTGTTTGTATGAGTAACTGTTAAAATATTATTATTATGACTAGGTATTCTGTCTTACGGCAGATCCATTCCTTTTGTCAGTGAACTTAAGACTGCCAATGCACCCTGTCCTCTACTTCCTCCTTCAGCTTAAACTTACGCTGTCAGAAATAAAAACACCTATGAAATTTTATTGGCCTTGAAATACAGTGTATGACTACCTAAATCTAAAAAGATCCAAGGGTAGATTTTATAAACTTGCAGATAGTGTTAAATAAGGGAATAAGTTGACATAAAAAACTTTTCCATACCTTTAAGCAACCATAATTATTGGCTGCCTCTTTGGCGGACACATTTCTATTATGGTCAATTGGTTCCTCACATTCTAAAAATTCTATTGGTCTGAAAAGAAAGAAATTGACACATGTGAGAGCATTTTATTAAAACTAAACTTTGGTTATTAACAATATGGTTGTGTTACAGTAGTTAATGAAATAAATTTTTTCCAGAAAGTATCTATAATAGACCTACACGTATATGTCTACCGTTATATTATTATGCTTTATCTGGACGAACATATACGAAAATCTCAAGTCCCAGCTTTCAAGGCATGTTAATCAATATGGGTGAAAGATCACCTAGGCAAATTAATCTTTTTTCTTATAGGCCCTATAACCGTAAGGTTTTTATCAAATTCTTTTTGTACTGGTTGAGTTTCTGTAATTTTTCTATTTGCAAAAATGATGGTATTGCTAATATCAATATTTTGTAAAAATATTTTTTAAAAAAAACTAAAATTGACAGATGATGTGTACCATCCCTCACTAGACCTAGATGATTAAATTACCATAATTTAAGAGATTTTGTAATATACTTCAGTATTGTAATATAGGCCTATTTTGTGTGCTCTCTACAAACACTAGAAAAAGTATATTAATCAAATTTGATGACAAGGATTTTACGTTCCAATGTAAAGCCCTGACTACCACTCCGTATTCCTAAGGTGTGTAGTGGTTCATAAGATGTCGACTCCACACAGACAAATTGCTCTATTTACAAAGTCCTGTTCCTTGAGTCCTTAGTCCTTACCACTCTAAGTTGGATCATAACTAAATTTCTAAGGACTAGAATATATGAACAACTAAGGACTACCAATCACTGCAACATATGTGTGTGTGTGTGTGTGTGTCCGGACATTGAAATGAAAGCGGCAATGGCAGTGAAAGAATCTGTTGATACATGGAAATAAATACTAAATGAAATTATAATTTTACACACAAAGCTATTTCAGATACATTTTTCTGAAACTTCAGAAACCCCGGGAAATATCACTTCTCAGAAACAGTTTTATGAGCAATATCAAATTTTTAGAATGAGTGAAGTCACTTTGATGATTAAAAATTTCATTAGTATTCTTAAAAGACTTTGCTCTACAGAACATGTCTGCTTGCGCCTTGCACCAGAACATTTTCTCCCAAAGAGTTCAAGTGGACATAATCTCAGACTTTCTTATTGGTTGGCACAGTCATGGGAAGGATACAAACTGTGTATAGACAAGATTTTAATTCCTAAGAACACTTGACTATGCCATTGTGGAGATTATGGACTATGTAGATGACGCTTAAAGCCCCATCTACAGACTCTGTATTCGTAAGGTGTAATACTCTGTGAAAGATAGACGCCACACTAAACGATAGCACTGTCTAAATAGTCCTTATCCTTAATTCTTTAGTCCTTACACTACAACTAAGTTGACTGAAATTTAAATTTCCAAGCCCTAGTTGATACGGTCTTGCTGACAACCGATCGCAGCAAAGGGTACGCACATCGAAATGAAAGCACAAATGGCATTTTCATAGCAATTAGAAAAAACCAGCTCATGTTTTAAATGTATTATTTGTGATTGTACTTAACCTATTGTTCAAATGTACCTGGTCTATCCTTTGTTTTATCAAAATATGTTGTGTAGTTACACGTGTTTTAATAATAATTGTTCAGCTGGGATATTGACTGCTTCACTGGATGACATCTGCTTGCGCCTAGCTCTAGAAAATTTATTCTCGAAGAGTGTAAATGAAGTTTCCAACTTTCTCATTGGTTGGCATAGTCACATGATTACAGATACGGACCAAGTAGATGCGATTTCTATTTCTAAGGACCATTAAGAACTGTAAGAATATGGAACTCACGTAGTCTGTAGATGGGGCTTTATAGTTTTACATTTCTGTTTGAGTAAAAGTATCTAATTTATTTGTTATTGTATTTGTCTACTGAAATTATTTTACTTAAAACTGTCCCCATTTAATATAAACTAGGCTCAATGTTTAGTGTTGTTCCTCAAATGTAAATACAATATAGGTACCTTTGCTTCAACCATAACCTCAACATTCATTCAATACTTACAAAAATTTACACTTTACTAATGGGCCATGAGGTAAATATTCATTTTCACTTGGAGATCCCTTAGCGTCACATAAATTAGCAAAATACAACAAAGCAAATGTTGATAAGTAACAGCCTTTAATTAAAAGGCCATTACGACGTTACACAATTATAAATCTCTTGAATGAAGGAACAAGTAAAGTAAATTTAGACCGTTGTTCGCGATATTGCTTAAGTTGTCTTCCTTGGAGAGTGACATAAGATTAGACATTGGTTAAAATATTATATTGAAAACTACAATAATGAAAGAGAAATTTTAAAGAGCAGAATTTTGTATATACGTTAGGAATTTTTAAATGTTTTCATTTTGTGTTTATTTCATAATTATTTTTAGAACTTTTCCCTTCTAGATTACAACTTACAAGATAAGACAACATAAAAATGGAAAGAACTTCTTGTTATTTGATCCATGGTTTTTGTCTATGTATTATGCATGGATCAAATAGGTACTCTCAAAGATAAGGATATGTATCGAACATGGATGGTTTTCGGTGCTATAGGTTGTGGTGATTGGGCAAAGTACTAAATGGCATACCAAAGAAACGATGGCGCCAAATTTAAATATAGTGTAGGAATTATTTTACTACCTTAGAAAAACAATCTCAAATATTGCCAGCCAGTATATAAAGGCCAGCCTCCTCATAAATGATGGCTTTGTACAAAACAAATTTTATGAAACATTATTTTGGGGAAACCAAACTTATTCTCTTTTGCACACCCGTCACCCATTGTAAAGTCGATGGTCTAGCTGAAACTCAGCTTGACTATTTTTTTTAGTGACTTTTAAATTTCATACCGTTAACAGAACTTATCTTACACTATGTAGCGATGTTGTTTATTTTATGGCAAGGCAATAAGTTTATAACCAATATAATACCACTTTTATTAAACAACACTAAACACTATTGTAAAATGAGATAGTAATTGCATAAATACACAACGAAAGCAAAAATGTTTTTAATTTGTCTTGTCTTCATATTTATATATTCTAGTAAGTTTTCAGTGTCATGCAGTAGGCCGATCTCTACTAAGAGAACAAAGATAATCAGTTACTTATTAATTTCTAAGTACCGTACTAATGGTGAGGTTTTACGTGGAACTCGAACGCACAAGAAGGGGAAAAATACAGGCGAGGGGAATACGGTAGGGTGGATAGGAGTGTTTCTTTACCTCTCTTAAGTATGACGGTATAAGACATTCTTCGCTGCTATCCCAGACACTTAATGTTCGTACAGAAAGAAAGAAAGTTTTCTGATTCCTGATTACCGGCGCTGACCTGTGTCAGCGATTAGAGTGTGCTTACAGATGGGACTATTCTAAGTGAAAATATATGCTAGCTTGTCAGCGCTGTTACCCGGCACCAACAAGTTTACCGAAATGAACATTTAATTCCTTTTTAGTTGTCAGTGCCGATCAATGTGTTCAAAAGAAATGGTAGATATTTAAAGTTAAAATACGTGTGTGTTACCCAGATGCCCTATGTACGTATACTGTATATATATATATATATATATATATATATAATATATAAATGTAGATATATATAGGTCTACAATATATCTATACTGTAAGTATACTGTATATAATACACTGTGTACATATGTACTGTATAAATATTTAAATAGTATATATGTATTATATGTGCATACTGTATATATTTACTGTACATGTATATTTGTATAATATTATATAGACTATGTACTGTTAGTATGCATATATAATGTATTTATACTGTTTATATATATTATATTCTGAAATTTGAAAAATGACACCTAAACACGGGAATCAAACCTGGGACCTTTGGCTTAGTACGCCAATGCTCTTACCGCTGAGCTATCCAGGAAACGTCCCGGAACATGGTCATTCTTCACTCATATTTTAAGGCAGAGTCTATGATGGACGTGTGGAAATCATCGGCTACAAGTGAGTGATTTTATTAAGATCACGAGCTATCAGATAACGCAGCCACCCTCGACTCTGTAGTTGGCTTATTGCTGCCACTTGTACAATTATTATAATTGTAAGGGATTGCATATTTAAGAATAAATAGCCGAAGCTATTATTTATGCTTTTAGTGAGGAATTCTCCATCTAGATATTATATTCTGAAAATTAAAAAATGACACCTGGACATGGAAATTAAACCCGGGACCTTTGGCTTAGTACGGCAATGCTCTCCACTGTGCTATCCATATATATAATAAAAGTCGTTCAAGGGTAATTTAAAATTTGTGAAAATAAACTGTCTCCCCAGTCCCAGCCAACTCTTACATATTCAACCACTTAGTCAGAATTTTCGCTAGTGAAATAAAATTGTGAAAATATAATATTTAATAATTCTTTAAGCTAAATTGGCTGGTATTTTCGTAGGCTGCCTTTGTTCCTCTGTTTGATTAGATTCAACATACACTTCAGTTGATGTTGCTTAAAGCCTTCTCTATCTAAAATGTAATAGTGTATTGAAAAACTCTTTGTCTTGCTTCAGGTCATTAAGTAGATGATTTTCGCCATAATCTTTCCTACCACGGAATATTGGATGTATATCAGTTTTATTTCTTATCAATATTTGATAAGCACTGTCAAGAAGAAAAACTCTTCACCAGATGATGAACTGGATATCTTGACGGCGGTAACAATATGTGACAACTGGTAGGTTTTTGTTTGCGTTCCCTGTGTACACCTATACACGCTGGAACTCAGCGCCAATCGGACACACGCCGGACTTCGGCATCGATCGGTGCTGGAGCCCGGTATGCAGGCTGCCTGCTTTCCTTCTGTACGCACCCTAACATGTATTACTTATCCTATATATTTTCAAAAGCTTTCCCGCCACTCATATAATGGCCAATCACCCGAATGTGTTTTTTGGAGCTGTCATCTGACGAATCGTACTCTAAGTTACTAGTCATACTATCAGATACTTTATCAATTATTTTTTCCAATTTCAAGTGTTCTTCTTCAATTTTCTGTGTGCATTTGCATCGCGCTAACCTTTCTCTTTCGTTATAAAATTAATTTTTCCTCCTTTAGGCTTGTAACGGTGTTTACATTGAATGTGACATTATTTTTAGAAATATAATCCTTTATCAGTATGGCAGTGCTCATATCAATTCTATGGGGCTGAGATTAGGATGGTATGGGGGTAGATGCAGAACAGAATGCCCATACTTTGCTAGTAGTGTATCTATGGTTAATGGTATTGGGGAATAAATACTAGATATTTATTTAACAATAAAACAAACTTAAGGGTTTTCTAGTAAATATCTCTTATTGTTTGATATCCGTACCGTAGTTGATAATATTCCCATATTGAGCTAGTGATCACCAAGTTTTCATATCGGTAGAAACACTGATCTTTCACATCGGGATCTATTAGTAAGGCTAAAGAGGCCAAAATAACAGGAGGGGGTAAACAGAAGACGCGTGACCAAATAAAAGAAGGGGTGGGGGAAAGGAGGTATATATATATATACTTTATTTCCCCCTTTTGTATACAATATATATACTATATATGTGTACATACATATGTATATATACCTCCTTTGTTTACCTTTATGTTATTTGGCCTTTGTAACTTTACTTAGATGTCCCGAAGAGAAAGATCCGTGTCTCTGCCAATATTATTTTGAGCAAGCTAGAAGCAGAGGTATACCCACTCCCACAACTATTATAATTTTTAGTGTTGCATGATTACTCCCCTCTTTATACACTCTTTCCATCATCACGCCCCTTGAGTTCAGTATTGTCCAAGTGACTGAACTAGTAGGAGCACAAGTAGAGGTGGTGGTTGGAGAGGTAGGTAAGGGAGAAAGTTACCTTTCAGTTGGTATCCAAACGTGTGGCCCGATTTAAGAGACAGAGAAGGCTAACGGGCTAAGATAATCTGTTTTATTAATATTTGTGGGTATAAAATAGTGTAGGTTTAAAAAATATATATTGTATTGACGTGTGCAATTTTATTTGCTAGGATAGCTCTATTTTAATTTGTGTTTGTGTCAAATATTTGGCTAGGGTATATGCTGATTTTTATTAATGTTCTGATATGTAGAGAATTTGGCTCTTAATGAATGGAGGGCAGGTATATTTTGTAGGGATAGTAGTTTGATATTGGTTGGCATAACTAAAGAGTTTTCTGAAAAAAGGAAGCTGTCTTGGGGGAATTTCTACATCATGACTGGTTACACGGGGAGTGACGACGATATATTTTTTGGCAAAGAGATTCCAATGCTAGAAATTCAAAAAGCATCGGAACTGGGAACCAAACGAGAGGATGGTTCTGGTTATCTGTCAGGGAAGGCGCATGACCTAAACACGGAGGTATCTCCCAAACAGGTTTCAAGTGAACCGGGAGTACCTGGGTAGGACTTGTCTCAGCTGACAGTTTTATTGAATGGTATACGCAACAGCACCGAGTCAATGATAGCCAAATTGGAAGCCAGCAACAAATCACTTAAGGCAAAAATGGAGGCCAACAACGAGGAATTGTATGCCAAAATAGACGCCAACAATGACTCACTGAAGGCTGAAATAAATCGAACGTTACAGCCAGTTAGGAGGGAATTCGATGTTGAAGATAAAGGATCTAGTAATTTCAGTACAAGTGAATCATGATCAGATAAATTCGGTCTGTAGGGAAATCCAAGATACGAAGATCCATTTGACTGAGTTGTTCCAATCAGACCATGAATATTTGGATAAGAGGGTGTCTCTGTGAATGGCAAGCTTCCTGAACTCCGATGCACACACAACTATATTTATTTCACTTGGTTGCACACAAATAATAATATTCACGTATCTACCAAAACCAATGTTACATTTTGGGACACGTGTTTTTGGCGAGCCCGTGCCGATAAACAAGAAATAGCGCTCTAGCTACAGTCCAAAATGATGGTATCGGAACACGAACTTCCAGCTTACAACGCACATACAAATATATTAATTTCATTTGTTGCACTCAATTGATAATATTAATATTTTCCCCCTTAACGCCCATCCCGTTTCGGGAATTCATTAACGGCCATTTCATGCCAATAATGAACAAAAAAGTTCTCCCATAATCAACAAAAACATTCCTCACGTTTATAGAAACATTTGGTGCCCGATCCACACCGATTCGAAGTCACGTGGAGAGTCCCGTTCGAAAACCGCATGAATATGACTTGATTTTGTAATCATAGTCCATGTGGGTGTACGTGTGCTCTTTGCCTGGATTCTTTTTTTTATATAGTTTTATAGAAGCTTGATTGAGTCTGACAGGCAATATCCATCTTTTTATGACCAAAAATATCCTCTCTACAAAGACAAACCTAAGAAGACCCTAAAATGGACCCAAATTGCCCAAACTCTCAGTGAAGTTACCCATAGGCGAATCGTGGGCATGTATTTCAAAGCCAGTTTTTGGTGATAGGTGGTAATATTTTAAAATTTATCTGTCTGTCTTGCTGCAACCAAAACTATTTATATATATCTATATGTCTATTTCAAAGTTAAAGTTGAGAACAGTGCTACCTGTAGTTAAATAAATTGAAACAGCCCGGTGTGTGTGTGTGTATATATATATTATATATATTTTTTTTTTTTTCAGTGCTTATGTTTTCTTAATTCCTATTGATTGAAATTATGGGTTACGACAATACATTGTAGACAGTCCATTTTGTATACCACGATATGTCTTAATATGACTACTACTCCCACTACTACTAACTACTACTTCTACTGCGACAAGTTGTAGACGAGTCATCGTTATATTGAAAACAGTTCTAGTTAAATAGGTAGTTATATAAACAGTTTACTGTAACAGTCTGATATATTTATTACTTTACGACTGCTTATGTTTTCTTAATTCCTTATAGTGGGAATAACATGCTACATTTCATTGTAGACAGTTCCTTTTGTAGTAAAGAACTACAATACGACATGACAACCTACACGTTACTATTCCGATTCTCGACAAGTGGGCATGACTTTATCTAGACCTAAGCTAGGCTTCTAAACCTAAGTTTTGTTTAATCAAAACTCCTTAGAATTCATCATCATTATCACCATGTGTTTCCAGCCTGTGGCTGGATAAGTTTAGTAAAATGTCTCCATCTTCCCCTATTTTTCTCCTTTGATTGCTTCCAATCTTCTCCTTCCACTGGCACACTCCCATTTGTTTCTTGGCCTCTTTTTCCAACATACTTTATCTCCATCATTCTCTTTGGGGTATTATTTCCTTTTCCATCCTCATTAAATGAGCATACCATCTCGGTCTTGCTTCCTCTAATTTATCAAGTAGTCCCTGGAGCCCCATTCCTTCCCGGATAACTTCATTCCTAATCCTGTATCTCCTCTTAACAACTAACATGCTACTCACAAACTTCATTTCCATGGCCTCCACTTTTCTATTCTTTATTACATTAAATGTCCATGTTTTTCCTGCATACTTAACTATGGGTACAATTTAGGCCATATAATATAGCACTTCCTTATACTTCAATGGCACTTTTCTTCTCCATAGTAGGTCTCTTACACACCTATAAAACCACTCCCCTTATTGCCTTCTTACTAGATCCTCTCTACTACCAAAATTCACCTCATTTACACTTCCAAGATCTTTTACACTGTGTAGCTTTACTAGACCTTTGTAGAATAATTATGTATGGTTGTTTGCAACACTGGTGCAGCAAGGATTGTTGTGTGTGGGGATGGGGGGAGGGTTGCAAGCCGGTTCCATTGGTTTTTTCCCGCGGGAAAATTTAGTGCAAATGCTTTAAAAGAAATACAATAATATTTTAAATAATTTAGAATTTATAAAATAGGCCATAACTCTGTTATTATTATGAATTTATTTATACTGATAGATTATACAAACATGCAAGTTTCAATCAATTGTATTTTGGAAATTTGATTTATAAAATTATTTTATGAGCTAAAATCTGAAAATTCAAATAAGCAACTTGAACTAACTATTAACTAACAAAATCATTTTTGAACTAATTCACTTTAGGCTTATGTTAATTTTCCTTGGTTTCATAGAAAGTCCATTGAGAAATTCATCCTTCCCATATGGAAAAATCATATCTGGCCAGAACGGGTCCATATCTGGGGCAAATCGGGCATTTTTCCACATGGGTCTGTAAGCGACACCTCTGGATGCATGTACATGAAGCCCATTTGTAGAGTTCCTCATGTATGATTTCAACAGCCTTAGGGACGAGAAAGGGGTAGGTGCATAGCGAGCTCTGGGGGGTTCAACTCTGAACCCCCCTGCACCCATAGGATGTGCCAGTGGTTGGAAATATATAATTATGTGGCCATGGTGGTCACACAATACATCACTGAAAAATATACCCACGTGGAAAAATCATATCTGGCCAGAACTGGGCCAGATCTACCCAGAACTGGCATTCCAAAATCTGGCCAATTCCAGTTCTGGCATTTTTCCACATGGGTATAGATGGTATATGCTCAGTAGTGTGTGTACTGATTGACAATTGTTTGTAACTGGCAATATACTAGGTGTAAGACCAATCTCCAATAAAATTGTAAAGTTTATCAAGCCACTGATATAATTGTTCTAATGTTAAAACCTATAACCCTGTCCTCGTTCTTATTAATTATTCACTATAAACTTTTACCGAGCTAAATTTCATTCCACACCTTTTCACTTCCTCATTCAATTACTTTAGCTGTTCTTTTAATCCCTATTCCTTCTCCTCCCATACCATCAAGTGTCAGCAAACATCATGGCTTTCATTCTTTCTTCTCCGAGTTTTCCTGCCACCTTGTTCATGAATCATGACCATTTTCATCACCATTACAAATATAATGGTGAAAGGGCACTCCCCTGCTTCACTCCATCCTTCCATTCTCCGTCTTAACATAACTCCTGTTATCCTCATTCATGCTTTTCACTCTTACAACTTCTTTTTCCACTTCGGCTTACTCCATAAATTTCCAAACTTTTTTCTAGCCACACTATCATGTGTTTTCTCCACATACATAAATACTATTACCAAATCTTCCCCATATTCAGACCTTCTTCCCATCAGCTGTCGTATGGCAAAGATTAAGTCTTTAAGTCTATTGTAGACCTTTGTTCCTCTCTCTGCCTTCTTTTAATTTTATCTCTTATTGTATTTTCCAATATTTTCTCATATATTTTTGTACTGTGGCACATAAGCGTTATCTCCCTATAATTTGTACACCTCTTCCAGTCTCTTTTCTTGAAAATAGGTACAACTCCCTTTTTCCAGTTTCCCGGTACCTTGTTCTCCTTCAAAACACTCTTAGCATCCTGTATAACAATTATACATCTAATTCACATGCTGCTCTTATCATTTCATAGTCAGTTCGTCCACACCCGGTATTTCCCTTGTTTCATCTCTTTAATGCATCCTCCTCGTCTTTCCATTTTGGACCTCTTTACTCCACTTCTGTTAAACTCTTCATTCCTTTTCTCTTCTGGGTTGAACATTTTCCAAAAATATTTCATCCATAGTTCCTTTTCTTCCTCTCCTGTCTTCATCTATCATTCTAACTCCTCCGTTTCTTACTTGGCTATATAACACTTTCTTACTTACTTCCACGTCCTGTTCCAGCATTCGGTTCATTTTTGCATACAATCTTTCCTGGCTTCCCATACAACTCACTTCGCTCTTTTCTTCTTCTCCTTATATTCTTACTCTATTCATTCCTATTCTTAAAACTCCTACTCTACTGCTTCCTTTACCCTGTCGTTCCACCAGGGTATCTCCTCTGCCGCTCTTACCAGTGTGTTCTTAAACCTTTCCCATTTAACCTCTACACTTTACATCTCATCCTTAGGTATTAAGCGTTTTTTTCCCTCTCTCAGACACAGCTATCTTTCCTCTTCAATTTTTAGCATCCACATGCTTATTCTTTTTTTATCTTATAACGTTCTCCTAAATTCCCATCCTTTTTTGACTGCCACCAACAACCTGTGATCACTATCCAAGGACACATTTGATATTACCTTGACGTTTAATATAATACCAAACTACCAGTCTTATTAAACACAGTAAGTCTTAATAAGTACATTTTTATTTAGGAACAGGATACATTTGAAATATATGGAAAATAAACAAAAATTAAATTCTTCAAGTTTCCATGAAATTGTAACAAAGCTGAGATAGTACAAATTATAGTATTTTAAAATGCTAGCTGCTTTATTTAAAAATTAAAGAGAGTAAATTTTACAATAATAATACCTTGAAATTGCTAACAGAAATACAATTTTCTCTAATGACGTAAAATTGTATGAATTTGTTACAGGAAAGTGTGATTTAGGCCAAATGCAATATGGCTTTCAGAGTGAAACAATTACAGCTTACACTTTTGCCACCAAACAAAGCGGTGGTGGTTACCTTTTCCAGAAAACCATCCCCTTACAGCAGATTTAATTCTGTTAAAAAAAAACAACTCTTCAGTAGGAAATGTGATTAGCGCAACATAACTTCTCAAAGGCATGCAAGGAGAAAAGTAAAATCAAATTCTGTTATCCTTTACAATTTTTCATTATATTTTGGTTTATTATTTTAAAGAATGTGTGTCATGTTTCACATTTCTCTTGAATAGTTCTAAAAGGGTGTATTCCAGATCAAGGTATGGGGGAAATAAAGGTCTAATTTTGTTTAGTGGCAGTCACAGCAATATCTTATCTATTGGCTGGACTGTAAAGTATGTTGTTCTTTTAATAGTAAAAATCATGCTATGTTTGTTCCTATCACTACCTTATATCCTACACCTTCTTCCTTAAATGCATTGCGTACACATGATACATTTTGAGATTAATAATATGTTTATTCCTACTTGAATAAAGGGATATGTTATTAAAATAAAAGTATCAATACTTTATTATTTAAAGTATTAAAAGAATAGTATCGTTACCGTATATATGATCAAAGAAAAGTATTGATAACAGTAGGTATAAGTATCAAAGGGAAAAGAATAAGCAAGACATATTATCCGAATAGCATGTGTTTTAGTGTTGTCATTAACTTTTTTTAATATCTATGTGATATATATTTAGACAGTTTGTACTGATCTAATAAAAACAAATAAAATCTTTACATTATAATATAATATTTCCTATAAAGTATATTAAATGACTAAAAATAATAATGTTGTAATCATAGTTTCTGAACATAAAAAAATAACTTTAATTGTGCTACTAGAGTGCACGTTTAAAAATATTATATTACAATTACAAATCTATACAATATGAATTAATGATTGTTTCTTTTGATAATAATTCAACAACAGGATTTAAGTACTTAAACAAGTAAAAGTTGCAAAACAACAGTATGAGTAAAACAGCATTAGTATTGAAAGGAAATAGTAAATATTCGTAAAGTATCAATACTTTTTCTACATTTCTGGTTAACTGTCTATACACACAAATAGTACGTGTAACTGCGTGTTTGGATGTGATACTATACTCTTGCACATACTATGTTTTAATTATTTGCATTTATATTGGAATTTATAATTTTATTTTTCCAATAAATCAAACAAAGCTTGTGTTATTTTCTTGTCCAAAGTGTTCTAAATATACACATACATTTGCAAACTTATGAGACTTCTGTGTTCTAAACACACGGACAAGATATTTAGAGACGTATATAATACTGTTTAGAAAACTCTATCTTAAATTCGCATTCCATGTTAACAAATGGAATGGAAGAATGCATCTGTATGCCGAGGTTTGAATTTTAAAATAAGATTTGATAAGAACAATATATAAAACACAAATAACTAGATCTATTATATTTGGAAGATACAGGAAGTGTGGATAGAAACATATAAAAGGAACAAACACAATATGGCTTTTACACTGAAGAGATGAACACAGTTCACACTTTACATTGCTGCCATTTTCAAAGAGGCTGGCTTTTGAAGAAAATTGATCATTTACGCCCAATCCCCTGACCTAGGTTTCATTCTATCAGAACTCATGAAGGGGGGAATGTGAAATATACAACACAACTTTCTATATTTTTTTTGTGTGTGTGTTTTTGGTTTCCTCTTTTAGGAAGTTGTGTTGCATATTAGAAACAAATTACCTTACCCAATATAGAACAGTGAATTTGTGATGAATGCAGCAGCATTCACTTGGAAATTAGGGGTAACCACATTGTAGAATCTAAACAAACATCTACTGGCGTCTACTGTTCCTTCAAAGTGTCATTTTGTTTTGCTTCTTTTTCGGATTAAGGTTGCACAAGTTTTTATTGCACAACACATTAAGTTAAATGTTTACTGAGTAGCTACCCAAAAATAGGTGATTACAAGTTAGCATATAATACACAAAACACAACTACTGTTTGGCACATGTTTCCAAGTATTTTATGTAAAATTTGAGTGTATTTCAATTAAGAGTTCAATTCTTAAAATTAACAATTTTATTTTTAGACATACATTACCATAAAAAGTTATGAAATCTGTACACAAATTGTGGACATTATGGTCTCTTAAATCATGAAATTGAAACATAACTCATCCTGTATGCATACAAAATTAGATTATTAATATTTTATTGAGTGAAAATGGCTAGCTTTTATAAATGATACATGTTATTTTAAGCAATTAGTACTGGTATATAATCTTTCATAAGCTGTATTCAAATTAGTCACATATGCGCCTTTAACTTGACTTGTATTCTTTTGTTAGTTGTATCATTAAGGAAGTGGGCAGATTCAGAACAGTATTAATAATCCTTCCCTGCTGCTTAGGTTTAAGCTGTGTACTTTCTTGGTGACTAGCAACGCTTTAATAATTTATTTTTTCTCCACTATACTTACATTTACCATAAATTTGTAAAATGACATCTGGACACAAGAATTCAGCCCGGGAATTTTGGCTCAGCGAGCCAATGCTCTACCACCGAGTTATCCAGGAAGCATCCTGTACTCTGGGTATTCTTCACTCATAGTAAAAGGCAGAGTCTGTGATGGACATGTGTCTACATTTGTAACCAAAAGATAATTTCCATCATCTAAGCTTCGCTAGTCATATATATACAATTAATTGCTTATCCTTTACAATACTTGAAGTTTCCTGAAATCTTAACTTAAGCATAAATTACTTTAAGCTGGTTACACAATTGTTTCATTGCAATTTAAGTATAAGTTATTAAAATCAATATATTTTAACTGCACATTTTTCGGTTTGAAAACTCTTCATCATACTAGCCATTAGATGGTGTTAAACATGGTTTCTAAGATCAATAATACGGAGTAGCACTGCAATCATGTTAAATGTTAAAATAATATGATTCAGTCTACCATCAAAAAAGTGTGGCAAGTGTATGTTTGTCGAGGTGATGACGCAAGGATCCTTGAGATTATTAGAATAGTCCTAATCTATCAGGTTAAAGTGCTGTAAATTGAAAAACTCTCTAATATTAATAAATAGAATATACTGACTGAATTCTGACAAATCATTAACAACTTTCATGATTAGCGATAAACGAAAGGATCTAGCAATACATCACCATGTGTGATGAATTAATGGCATTGGGAATAGTTATTATGTTAGGTATAAAGCAATGTATATGTACACATTTTAAGAAAATGGTATTAAAAGTTTTTTTTTTCATTATTTTAGTTTCAAGATGCCCTTAAAAAGAATCTGTTATTATTTTTATTGTAGATACTTTAAAAAAGGTAATTTGTTTTTATTCAGTAATATGTAAAATATTATATTATTTACATTTTAGAAACTATAATTGATTTTAGATGTATGTGAAGCTTTGTTAAATTCAATTTTGCTCAAGTGTTATCAACTTTAACTTCACTTACTATTAGCAACGCATCTTACTACCCGTTTGGGTTATACGCAAATTTCACTTAGAAAAAAAATTATAATTTCAAGGGTACTCAAAAGATATTAAAAAAATTAACAACTAAAATACTAATATTTCTTCAATTTTCAACAGTTTCAGTTTTTATTTACGATAACAATACCTTGCTCTTTTGACGAAAGTCAAAGCATATCTTTTAATTTGCTTTCAAATGCATTAAAATGGATGTAGCAAATTATATAACACTTTTAAATGCGTGCAACAGTTAAGCACTATATTAAACCTTTCATTATACTGTTAACACAAAAATAACTATAATTTGATTACAGTAGAACCACAAAAATAATTAGTTTGATTATTTTAGCCACAAAAATAGGGAAGTGGGATTAATATGTTTTATCACAAATAAAAGATTTTCAATGCTGACAATTTAAAAAAAAAGCACTCACTGAACGACTAAAGGAATAATATGGGGTGTGGTAGTGATGAAATGCAACGAAATAACAAAGCAAGTGAAGAAATTTGGAAGCTTGGTTATAATAAGTGAAACCCGATAAAAAAGCAAGCAGCAACAAAAGGCGAGGTATTGCTGTACATTACATATTAGTAATGTTCACTGCACAAATTACACAGTTGTACCCGCCTCGGTGGCGTAGTTGGCTAACGCGCTTGCCGTGTTGAGCTCGACCGCCGAAGACGGGAGATCGAGGTTCGAATCTCGGTCGGGTGAACTGGGGGGGGGGATTTCCTAAATGGTTTTCCACTCTCCCTCCATGCAAATGCGGGTTCACTTACTCTAATTCAACCTTCCCAATTCCTAATCCATTAGCGTAATTAGTACTTAAAGCGTATAACCTGAACAGGTAGTAAGACGCGGTGCTAAATAAAAATACACAGTTGTGTTCTCTAACAATGAGCATAACATAACAAGCATAAATTATGTTAAAGATGGATTGTAATGAATTAGATGTATACAAATATCTACCAAAGCTGAGAATAGATTTTTTAAAATTTTAGTTTCAGTTTCAGAAATAATATTTATTTATTCAATTCAGCTTCACATTGATTTTATGAAGGAAAATTAACTTAATAGATCCTGTCTGTAGATGTAGTTTTCCCTTAAATAAACAAATAAAAACTAGTTCACCAATTTGTATATATTCTATAGATATATATGTTAATATTTTTACATAATAAAAATATAAAAAGATAATGTATATGATAATATAATATCTAATGATATTCAAATTCAAAATAAAGACTGAATCACTTTTAAAATTAACAATAGTTGGTGGGGAAGGGTTTTATTAGCTTTGTACTATAAGAAAAACTTATTAAAAACAATAATTCATGAATGCAAAACTCACAGGGGTACCACTCACTGCAAGGATTAATTCATACATTTTATAACCATTCATCTGATCAGGTACAATAGACTAGCTGAGCTTTTAACAATTACAGTAATTAAAATCTTTTTTAAATGCTATTCTATATTTTAGTGTAGTACAGTGGTTTCCAAATTTTGCTGAGCTTGATCCCAACTTTTGTCTCTGCGATCATCGCAACCCCTTGTAACTCACAAGCGTTCAAATTTAGTTAAAAAAAAATTACTGTAACTTACTACCCATCCAAACTATTTGTATTATTTACATTAGTGGTGTAGTTAAAATTTATAGAGAAAATATACCCTTAACTTATCTACTTGGAGGGACGGGGGTAAACCGTTTAGACAAAATCTCCTTCACAACATCCACCGGAATTCAAATCCTAAACTCTCAGTCACCAACAGCCAAACCAAACGAGTGTGTCATTAAATCCATTGGCCCACAGCTACATTTTTAGTTATTATAAATTTCTTGTAATGTGATTATACTAGATATACTAATGTGACTAAGGTGTTGCAAAAGGAAATCAAGGAGTCAGTCTGAGCTAAGCTAACACGAGAATGCTACAGTAAACTAGGTAGGAACACAAGTATCAAAGATGGATGACCAAAAGGAAACTAAACAGTAACCTAACAATTTTATAATTTTAACAGCTTAAATTAAGTCATAATCTCAAAAAGCATTGCAACCCCACTCAAAACATGCTGCTACCCCTATGTTGGAAACCACTGGTGTAGCAGGAAGTCAAACCTACTAATAGAATTCTGGTAGGAATAAGAGTTTAGAAGGTACAAACATATTTTTTTTACATTTAAACTAAAGGCTTTGGGTGTGAGTTGCATGAAAAAATAGTCACTTTCGACATTTTGGCTGTAATTACAAAAGCTATCATCTTAGATGAGTGAGAAAAAAGCTGTGCAGACAAGAACAAGTAAACTTATAGACTTGACTGGAAATTCCCCCCAACACCATCAGAGATAATCTTTCTTATGATTGGTTGGTATTGACCCCTCATCAATAATCAATACTGGTTATTCTTTTAATCCCATATAATGATGTGTGACTTTGCATCAATATTATCAATCAAGTCTATATATTGACCTCAAATTCTTGTCCACACAACTTTTTTCATCACTCAGTCTAGATGATGCCATTTAAACTACAATCAAAATTTTAGTTGTTAATATTTCTTCAACATGACTCACCCCCCAGAACGTTAGTTTTAATTCAAACACTGGTTGCGAAAGCCTCAAAACATATTTTTTGCAGCCTTTAATGTCAAGCACACCCTTATTAGAGATATGTTATAGGTATTGATACTAATTTATTAAAGTTGACAGCTGCTGATCATAATACTTCATTTATGAATGGCTGAAAGTAGCTTGAATAGCTGTTTTAACTATCACATGCTATCCTTCATACTAAAATCCTACCATACAACTAATTCTATTCCTTTATCCTTGTACCATTATCCATTCCTTTGTCTAGTTTGACCAGACAGACTAAAAAAGACCCAACCATAGTGTCCACATAACAGAGGACTGTAAAAACAGCTTTATATTTAAAGTTTAAACTATACATATAATAATCACAATAATAAACACAAATCATTGTGCGGAGATCAAATAGAGCAATATTCTTTATAAGGTATTTATGCCACTTGTCTTGTTTCAAATGCTGAACAAGTCTGATCAATCTTCTTCCTGAAAAGAGACAAGAACAATTAGGCCTATTTATTTCTTTTTTTTAACCTTATTTTTCTATTAATTTGGGCTAGCCACATCTTTACTTACATAAATGGAGTAGATATGAGGGCGGTAGAATTTAGATTATTTATTTTTGGTACTTAACGTACACTTTCTAAACTGTATTATCAGCACACAAGAATGTCTATGTGCAAAAGCTAGAGAGAGGGCATACAAATTTTGCTGGTAAAGATATTTTCATATACCTTCCATGGTTCTTTAACATGCTTTAAAATCAACATGGGACTGAGGGCCTTACTTTCCCTCTGAAAGAAAATGTGCTACATATTTTTATCGCCAAGAAAAATACGTCGACCCCAGCGGGGTTTTAACCCACAAACATCAGGTCATGAGGTGAGCACTTTACTCCAAAACTACTGAGGTTGATGTACACACATTTGTGTGGAAAGATAATTTGAAACCATTAAGAAAAACCCCGCTCAGTAAAAATGGCTGGGATTCAAACACCAACCTCATCATCAACAAACCAGAATGCCTAATGTTTGATTCTCATACCCATTGATGAGTTTATTTGCAATATTCATAAAGTATTTATTCCTTACATATTTTATCAATTCTGAAGCAGGAACTATTAAATTATTACATAGCAGTACTGCCTACAATATTAAACTAATTACTTTTATTAACATCAATAGACATAATTCTATGAATTATACAGTAAAGACTATTGCTAAGGTTAATTATTATAAGTAATATGCGTAAGTAACACAACACAATAGGCTTCAGATAAATTACACATAAATCTTAATTTGTTCATAAGTTGAAAGGGAAGAGACAGATTTGCACGCTCGGAATGGGAATTGTGAGAACTAGTTAGCGCTTGCTCGTCAAGTTAGGAAGGTGAAGGGGTGACAGGATTGGGAGCGAGCCAGCCATGCGGTGAACAATATGACTCATATGAACGACTCTTTTGAGTGAGCGAGCTTATGTGAGTTAGCTCGCGTCAACGAGCTGGTTTGACCCATCACTATTTGACACTTTAGAGTTGAAGAATAAAACTAACCCAGTAAAATACTATCCAAGTGCCAAATTACTAGAGGAAGGAAAAAAGAGACAAAATAAATGTCACAACCCGTCACTCAGGTAGTAAGATGCAGTGCTAAAAAAAAGCACTTAAGGGTGAGTAATTAGTCGGAGACCGGGCTAGCCCTATCCTTCCTTGGTCAGCTCGTCTGTGTTATTGATAGGTATGGTCAAACCAAGAAGTTTCAGAAAATGGACATATCAAATTTACAATTGCATTGATCAACGTGGTATAAATAATGAAATAAAAGCGCAGTTAGCCTAATAAACCAAACAAATTTGAAATAATGACATTAAGTAGGCCTACTACAAAATGATATAAAATTAATATATTAGAATATAAAACGAAAATTACTCGTATAAGATCAAAAATTATGTAATTTTACAACTATTAAATAGCTTATAAATAAAAAACTAATTTTATTTAAAATATTGTAAGTACTTCAAATTTACCTTAAAATTAGTAAGTAAAATGGATAAAATAGTAAGTTTGACTATTTATAATTCAAGAACTTTAATGAATTGAAATCATTGAATAAATATTTATAGCTTATATTTATACACTTATTAAAATAATGCAATAAAATTGTGATGGTTGAATGACCTTAAGGTCTTCCAATGCATCAAAAGTTGGAAGTTTAAATTAAAAACATGTACAGTACAACAAAGTGGGCTTGGTGATGTTGCCATAAAGAAATGTACAAAAAAAATTTTTTTTTAATTCTGGACAAGCTCGAGACAGGAATATAAAAAAGTATCATGGCACTAGAATGAGACGAAAAAACATCCTTTGAAAGTACAAAATGTATATTATGTTTATAAAGGTGTGTGTGTGTGTGTGTGTGTGTGTGTGTATATATATATATATATGAAATAAAATCTTGATCTCGTCTTTTAAAGTTAAAAAACAAATCTCAAAAATTCGAGAAGGAAAAAAATAAATATGGCCTTTACAAATTAAAAAGTCAAACTAGGCATTTATTATTTCCAATAATACCATAATAACCCAAAAATATGACCCATTTACCCCCCAAAAAACAGCCTTTATTAAGAAATGTTTTGTTTATAAATATTGTTTCTCTATATCAAACTTTGACTATATAAGCTGCTACACAACAAAATTAAATTATAAAAGGTGTTCATTGTAACGCACTATCACTATTTTATTAATAGCATTTAAAATGTGTATGAGTTATATCTCAAGTGCTTGAATGAACTAACTATAAGACAATCTAAAGCAAGCGCCAGCTCAAATATCAAAAAGGATCTCTATAAACTCTATATATATATATAATATATATATAGAGTTTATAGAGATCCTTTTTGATATTTATATATATATATATTTTTATATATATAGAGTTTATAGAGATCCTTTTTGATATTTGAGCTGGCGCTTGCTTTAGATTGTCTTATAGTTAGTTCATTCAAGCACTTGAGATATAACTCATACACATTTTAAATGCTATTAATAAAATAGTGATAGTGCGTTACAATGAACACCTTTTATAATTTAATTTTGTTGTGTAGCAGCTTATATAGTCAAAGTTTGATATAGAGAAACAATATTTATAAACAAAACATTTCTTAATAAAGGCTGTTTTTTGGGGGGTAAATGGGTCATATTTTTGGGTTATTATGGTATTATTGGAAATAATAAATGCCTAGTTTGACTTTTTAATTTGTAAAGGCCATATTTATTTTTTTACCTTCTCGAATTTTTGAGATTTGTTTTTTAACTTTAAAAGACGAGATCAAGATTTTATTTCTTGAATTTTTTAAAATATTTTTGAGTCTCGCACGTTCCTATAATATACAATAGGGCCTTGTGTTGGCTACAAATATCACTATGTACCATACTAGTCACCATAACCTTTAGAATGTTTTTTAAGCCTTATAACCTCTGACGCAACACTAAGAGAATGTATAGTCATTGACATACTCTAATATGTATTGATTTTTCTTTCCCAGTATGTACTAAACAATTATTTAAAGATCTGCCAATGTCTGTCCCACTTGCGTCTGTATCCAAGATAAGCTCAGTGTCCATCCTTGGATAGGCAAGAATTGGAGCAGATGTGAGACGTTGTTTCAGTGTTTAAAGGCATACACTGTTCACTCCATCTAAACCTCTCTCCTTTTTGTGTGAGCTGATACAGGGGTGCTGTGATGTTTGAAAATCCCTGTACATAACGTCTGTAATATGAAGATAAACCCAGAAATGCCCTGAGTTCAGTGATATCAGTAGGTATGGGGTAGTCCACCATTGCACAAACTTTTTCAGGATCAGTGGCCACACCTTCCTTTGAAATAACGTGTCCCAGAAACTTCACAGTTGTTCCAAGTAGATTACATTTCAATGGTTTCACTTTTAGGCCAACTTCCTGTAATCTCTTGAACACCTCACGTAGTCTACTGATGTGTTCCTCAAAAGTTCTCCCAATCACGATTACATCATTCAGGTACACCAATGCCGTATCCCACTGGAGGACAGATAGAACTAGATCTATCAATCTTCGGTACATGCTTGGGCCATTACAAACTCCAAGGGAAGCACCTTGAACTCCCACAGCCCATCTGTTGTAAATGCGGTCTTCTCATGATCCTGAGGAGCAACCTCAAGCTGCCAGTAACCACTCACCATATCAACTGTGGAAAATAGCCTCATATCTCCTAAAAGTCGAGTAGATCGTCTATACGAGGGAGGGGATACATATCCTTCTTTGTAATATCGTTCAGCTGCCGATAATCCATACAAAACCTAGTTCCGCCGTTTTTCTTCGTCACCATAACGAGTGAGCTCCATGGGAGGTTGAGGGTTGAATGACACCATTTTCACTCATCTCTTTCACAACACTTCTCAATTCCTCCCTATGGTGGAATGGTACGCTTCTCGATGGTTGACGGATGGGTGTACTTCCACCCGTATCAATTTTGTGATAAGCTAGATAAGTGCGACCAAGGTCATTTGGTCTCCAAGAACACACATCTGGAAAATCGTTCAACATGGCTTCTGCTATGGAACGTTGGGTAGGTGATAACTTGGCTGAGTCTAAATCAAATAAACTAGATGCCTTCCCGCTTCGGGTAGTTTTATCTCCAGTCTCTACCGTCCCTGCCATGACAAATGGCATCAGTAATCCAATATTTGCCCCCCTATATAAAGTCACAGGTTGTGGATGTGGATTTAGCAATCTCACTGGAATAGCCTTGTCCTTGGGAGATACTAAAACACGAGCCATGAAAACTCCATGCTTCTCAGAAAGGTGACTGTTTCTAACACCGTCATCCCCATGTCTGCACTGAGTGCTGCTTGGAGCACCAGCTCATGTCTACTCGGTATCACAATTGTTTCTTTCAAAGTCATCTGGCACACTCCGGGCTGTGGTTCCCCTAGTGTTTTATTTAGGGGTACTTCCCCTTCATCTACATGCATCATTCCTTTTGAAAACAAAACATCACATTTGTTTCTGCATAATAAGTCAGTGCCTATAAGGCACATCTGTCAGTCCCTTTGCAGAAATCATTTCCTGTGTTACAAAATAGCTTCCTATTCTAACGGCTACACTCACTGTACAAGGCACAGTCATATTATCACCAGTTGCATTTATAAGTGAGCTGTTTGTTGGCTGAAGTTTGCCATTTGACGCTCGTCGCCAAACTTTCTCATCTATGAGGGAAACAGCCACTCCAGTGTCTATCAGTAAGTCTACGGGCTCGTCCCACAATTTTCCTTCCACGGATACGGCCGAGTATGGTTCCAAACTTCCTACTACAATGTGGTACTGTTTTGAATCGAAATTTATTGCCGGTGTGGTTTCAGGCACACCCACAGCACTAGTTTTTTTTTGTTTCTTGTCCTTAATACACTTTTCCCGAACATGTGACAGTTTAATTCATTGGTAGCACTTTATTTTTTGTCTACGTTGCTTCATTTTTTGAATGGTACTCAACACTTTTCAAAGATTCACAAACATCGTGGAACACCATATCACCATGTTCATCATTTGTTTCGTTTTGTGATGCTCGTGAGTTACAACGCAAGCTCCACTTGTCTTTATCGGCTGCAATAATTCATCATCTGCGGATACTTGACACATGTGATGGCTGCCTCCACTTAACCTATAGCTTCCAACGCAAGAGCCAAACTCACGGCAGAGTCAAGCGTCTTAGGCCACTCCTCCAGACACAAAGTCTTATATCACTCCTGAGAGCTGCCAGGAACTGGTGCCGCAATAATTGTCCCTAGCTTCGCTTTTTACAGTCGGGTACACACGATTTGTGAGGGCTCTTAAGCTTGTAGCAAGCTCCAGTAGTGATACATCAATCCGCCTAGTTCGATTTTGGAACTGAAATTTATCAATTTCTGTTCTTTCCGTGGATTAAATTTGTCCCCTAACCGCTCCACTAATGTTGCTCATATTTTTCTCTCACTATCTGGCAGGTACTTGTACACACTCAAAGCTACCCCTGAAGGAACATACCCAATGAACAAACATATTTTTTTTCATCATCCAACCATTGATTTCTGTCACCAGTGGAACTGAAATAGCCATTCACACCAATCACCAGAACCTGTGTATTACTGTTGGTTTTGCACACATTCCTGCCATTTTAATTCAAATTCACAATAACTGCCACCAATTGTAGTGTTTTACTATTTACAAATTTTATATATATTTATACTTAAGAGTACAAACATTGGTACAACTATTATACATCAATATATACACGTACGAAAGTTGATTACTGTGTCCTCGACTCTAGTTTAACAGACCAGTCCCCCACGCACTCACAAGAAGATTACTTTACTACCTGGCTATTTGACCTGTGTGCCCCCCCCCTCTTTACACATTCCAGATACAAAGGTGGGTAAGCTCGAAATATGGTCACTACAGCTATCTGTTACAAAGGGAAGTTTGATAGAGAAAACAGATTTTTGTAGTGTTTTAAAGTTTAAAGAGGCCCTTAAAAATTGCACTCGCCGAAGACCCCTGAATTCTCTAGACTTGGTCGCAGAAGTTGAGTGACTTTGAGCTACCCAGATAAATAACGTGGCTTGATGTTCTGACAGCCTGAACGCAAGTATGGTGTTCCAGTAGTATATTAATCTTACTGGATTTTGAAGTTTACAACTGTTACCATTTTGGACAACTAGTAGGCCTACAGTTTTTTTTTTTACAAATTTAAACAAATGATTTACTCTTGTTTTTTTTAAACAATTCAAGTTGTATTAAACTAGTGGGTAAAGTTTTATTATTTACTAAGTAGTGCAGATGATACCTTATTAATAGCCGAGAAGGAAAGTGACTTGCAGAATGCATTAACTCGTTTGAATATGGTGACAGACATAATGGATCTTTGTGTAAATGTCTCCAAAAGTGAAGTGAAAGTTTTTGATAAGGATGGACCAGAAAATGATTGTCACCTTAATATAAATGGAAAACTGTTAGAAAAATGGGAATGATTAGGTGTATCTGGGCAGAATGTTTTATAAAAATGGAAGGATAGATAGATGTTGAGTAGTTTGATGTATGTGGGACTATTGAAAAGAATGTAGTAGTATTGAAAGAGGCAAAGATGGCTGAATATAAAAGTGTGTTAATACCAACATTGTTTTATGGATGTGAAGTGTGGGTTTGACAGGAGAAACACAAGCACATGGTAAATGTGATGAATTGTGAGATATAAGAAATGTGTGTGGAAAAACTTGTCTGATATTAGTCAGTAATGAATGGGTGCTGAAGAGGTGTAGTTTGAAAAGGAATCCAATAGGTCAATGTGAAAGCAGCGTCTTCCATTGGTTTGGGCATGTTGAAAGAATGGGTGTGGATCAAGTGAGGAAGCAAATATATTAAGGTAGAGTGTGTGTGTATCAAAAGGAAGGGGTAAATCATGTAAGACATAGTTAAATGATGTAGACAAGTGTGTGAAAAAGAGAAACATTAAGCGTTTTAAGAATAAAATAACATATATGACTCAGTGTATGGATGTTGTTAAAAGCAAAGGGAGTATACAAGGATAGGGAAGTGTGGAAAAGATTAGTGAGGATAGATTAAGACATAGTAGTTGTTTTTTAAAGTTATATGCACAGTTTCTTACCTACCCTATGAGGTAACAGCTTGACTAGGTATGTTACATAGTATGTATTCTAATAATAATTATGCCCCATTGAAATATATTTCAAACAAGTATTTAAAAAAATGGATTGGCACAGAGGGCACCATTATTAATACTGACCGAATGAAAGTGTTCAAGGGCTTCACTTCTTTTAAGAACAAGAACACTGGACGGCTTGTCTTGAGCTTTGTTCTGGTCCACTGCAACCTTCAAATAGCAGCCATAAAATTAACAGTCTTCAAACTTCCAAATGGAATGTTGTTAGTCCTAACAGAACACAATGCGAACAAGACTCCCCCAAGGAGCAATTATTGGTAAAAATATCATACATAGCCTAGTGGCAATTTTATGAAGTACTTTAGTGCACATGAAGTGTTGTTGCCTTTTAACATTCAATAATACCAACTAATTATAGGTACTTGTAGCCTACCTAATAAACTTTGCTGTGTGATAAGTCTTGTATTAAATAGTCTAGTTTAAATTAAATAAAGATAAACTAACTAATTAAAATTTATATGAAACAATATTGAGATAAAGAACACATATTCTATAAGAGAGCAATCTGTTATAGGCTTAACGTCATACTTGAACCGGTGCAGTGAGTATCGGTAAAACAAACAGTTTCTAGTTAATTATCAAGATCACAAACTAACGTTTGGTAGATTATATTTGAATATTGAGCAGGTATAAGTCAAAAGTTTACATTAAACAATGGTCAGTCGAGTTGAGCCACAAATAAAAATTAACATTTTGCCAACATAATCAACCATGTTTTTCGGTGGGTATGAGATTAAAATTACATTTATAATTTAATTATGATCTACAATATCTAATTACTTAAGAAAATATCATCCTGTTTCTGATTAAAATAATAAATTATTAGGCTAGTGATACAGGTATTTCTAAACATACCTTAAGCCCTATGTAATAAATGTAAATGGGGTTGTTGTGAAACTAACAAATGGTAAATAAAACATTTCTTCCTTTTCATATGGCAAATAAACACAGTGTGTTGAATTACTGAAAAGACACAGCCATCTTTGATTAACATATTAATCAGTTACCTCAGAAGTACACTAGATTTGTATATCAATCTGTTTCATCAAACAACAAAAACATTTTTATATTTTAATTAACTTTTTAGTTATGAATTAAAATAAAATTACACTTCTTTGGCACAAAGCTTGCGGCTATATGGGAAATATAAATGTGATTTCAGCTTTTAAAAATCAAGTTTTCATTACTGGTTGGAAATAAAGCCATATTTTAAATAAGAAACAGGATGAACTTTTCAAGACAACTAATGTCTCTAAGATGTGCATTTAGTTCTAGTCTAAACATTAAATTCCATTATCAATTAGGGTAAACAGAGAGACAAGGGATTAAACTTATCCCGTCAATTTGGTATGCTCCCCAGAAGTCACAATCGCACGACAATATTTGATGGGCTTTATGTAGCCCACTTGCTCTGTGAGGTACGAGCGTTGATGGGCAACACACAGATGAAGTGCCTGGCGCAGCCTCATAAACGGGAAACCATGGCCGCGACAAAAATGATGAGAAGCCATTATGACTGCAAACAAGACCCCAACCTTATATGAAATATTATTCATTACAAAATGCTATATATATATTTGTTTAGTAATAATAATGGCGTATTTGGGCTACATCAATCTTTAGCTCAATTTGTGAAAAATTAGAGAGTATCTACTAATATCCCACTGCCCCGTGGACATCAGAATGTAGCCTACTAATAGTACATTGTTTTCAAGGAGGCTCTCTACATGTCCTAATGAGATGAGGGGATAATGATAGTGAATATGATGGGGTAAACTCATTGAAAATTCTAACCTAACTTACTAATTTACCAGACCCTGGTGACTATGGGAATTATTCCCCTTTTAAGAAAAATCACCCAGAACCAGCCAGGAATCGATTCCAGGACCTATAGGTCAGCAGCCAGGGTGTCTGACCATTATACCACAAAGCCGGATATTTGTCTAGTAGTAGAATTAAACAATATTTTAAAACTGTTTTTATTAAAAAGCTTCAAGTTCCATATTTGCTATCCGCAAGTAGAGCCACATCAAGATCAAACAAGCTCAGCATTTCTTGAAAACAATTTTTTTATAATTATGTGTAAATGTTTTAAGTAGGTATGTCTTAGCTGGATAAAATGTGTTTTTTATCAACAATTTTTCAATATCTACTGCTTAACTAAACATATTGCCTAGTTAGAGTTAACTCCAAGTCACTTAATCTCTATTAAAAAAATGGAATGAAACATTCAATTAGTCCTACTTTAGAAGTTTTAATATTTTCCCAGAGTCAGATTGTAAAAACAAAACCAGTAGGCCTAGGATTACACCTAACTGGATTCATGAAAAGATAGTAAAGAACACTATAGACAATCAAAAAATTACTGTGGAATAGTAGGAGTTTAAATTATATTTTATTCAATATGGGCGAGTTTTGTAAGCCATTGGCTTGTTCACTTTGAATTTTGGTTATTTATGGAATTCATAAACACCCTCAGTTTTTATGTTTTATGATTATCGATAGATAGTGCCAAAGGGCTATCATATCCAGCATCATATTTTACTAACTAAACCCTCATTTAGGCCTATATACAGACATACCCTACACTTATGACAGGTTAAGTTTCAGACCACTGTCGTAACTCGAAAATTGTCACAACTAGAATCAATTCATTTTTTCACTTAATTTATGTACTGCATTTGTATTGTCATATACAAACCTAACTAACGTAAATAGTAGGCTACATTTGTATATAAAATAAACATTGTTGCTCTTTTATTTTGAAAAAGGGCAAGCATACAAATCAATTGACATTAATCTCAAACCTTTACTGTATTATTAATTTTTGTAAGTTAGTAAACCAAGAGGTTTGTTTGCCCTTTAATTAAAATTCTAAGTCTTAAACCTGTGATGTGTATTTAAATAGGACTGCTAATTAGTTGGAAATTATAATTTTATTTGGTTTAGCTAAAAGTAAGGATGTTATTTTGAGGTTAGTTTAAATTACATAGTTCCAGAGCTTTTGAGTGACTAATAAATCCACAAAAAAAAAACTAGCAAAAAATAAGAGAGTAGCACTAGGACCTACAGTAAGCTTGGAAAATAACTTAGTTTCGTCCTATGTTTTTGGTGTGTAACTTAAAAAAATATAATTACAAGCTTACTTAGACATACATCTAAAAATTAAAGAATTGGATTGGATTCATTTGACTCATTTTAATGCATAGGCTATTTATCTGTTGGACATGAACATCAATATTTTCTAGATTTGGAGAGTAACAGGTATGAGATGACCTTGTTAAAATTGTGAGAACAAAATGCAAAATAGACCTTCTCAGTCCTTTGCTATAGCAATTTTTAGTGGCAATTATTAACGCGTGTAAGTACCTAGCTACTGTACTGAAAATAATAGTTTGTTCTCTTCTATTGCAAACATTATTTTGGAATAACAGTTATAAAGATCGTACTAAGTGACGGCGTGCGCCCGCAACCGAAGGAATTGCAGACATTAATGTAATAGTATAAAGAATTAATCATGCTATTGTTCTGTATAAAGTATAAGGCTATAAATCATTAATTGATATAGACCAAACTTTTATATAAATATTATTTGTCCTGTCCAAGTTTGAAAATAACAATTATAGGTTAAGATGAATGTTAATGCCGATAAAATTACAAGAATGCGTTTTGTTTGTTTACTATTAGAGCACTAGAAGGAACAGCTGATTTTTTTTTACAAGTTAATTATTTACTTGATAAAAGTATATTAATACAAAAGAGTATACATACGTTTGAAGTTCCAGAAAACGTAATGTAATTGATTTACTTAGATAAAAATACGACTTTAAACAAGAATATTGAACTGGAATTAATACCCAATTTTACTCGGCGACCATATTGAACAAGCGAAGCCGCGTACTATTTCCAAAAATATTACGCATGTTTTATCAAAATATAGATTTACTTGAATTTAAGCATTCAAAATTAAGATTAATATACACTTAATAATACTTTTAAATGTTATAATCTTTTGTAATGTTATGTTTTGAGGTTAAGATTTAAAATAGCTTTATTTAAAGAACTACATTTCTCTAATGCACAGTACGTTTCCACCAAAAGTGATTTTCATGGATTCATGGGTTGAGTGAGTGTCGTGTTTCCAGTGTTAAAATTGTATGCAATTTATTCAAATAGTGAATGAAGAACAACTACGGTAGGTCATTTTTCAAGTTTATTTTTTAAATGCTTAGAGCTGATCTTTGTTTTATAATGTCAGTTAAATCGGGTTGACTTGCTAGTACGATACATATTTGTGTGTATCATTCTCAAACGTCAACAAAATAAAAATAAGCTACTATAATATTATTTTTTAGCTGTACAAATAAAAGATTAGTTTAATCGTTAAACTGCACTGTTTATAAATGTTATATTTTCACCCAATATTAACAATAAATAGTAAAACACCTTAATAATAAATAAAATTTGCCAATTTAATGGAACCATCTTTTACCTGTCAAATGCACACATGATTCCCCTAAGATTATGCAACCAATTCTACGTTGCCGACACGCTTTTTACTCATTGTCACTGTTTTTCTTCAATTATCTAGAAGATAATTCTAAAACAGTAAATCACTGTTTTGGAATATTAAAATCTTTGAAAATATTTTTTTTATTGTTTATTTCCAATTTATCTATTTTCAAAATTGCTTTAATCTTTTTTTAAAGCACATAATAGATCTATTTCATTGAATATAGTATCTTGAAAACATAATTATACTAGTCATATTATGTTGGTAGTTTTAATTTAATATGTTTCGAAGCTTTAGTTTGATGGTGATACAGTCTTTTAATATTACCAAAACGTAAAGTTTTATTTATTAATGTTAATTATACAGAATAGCTTTAAAATTAAACTTAGGCCTGTATAATAAATAGGTTTAGGCCTATAAATTATTGTTATCAGCATGATTTTAAAATCTTCAAATAATCTTAAGTAGTCTAATTTATCAAATTATATTAAAATGATACAAATCTAAAAATATTAGTCCAACTATTTTTTCTCTTGCTCGCCCCCCTCCCTATGGACACCTTGATTTTTGTAGATGGGCATCAATAGTAATCGAACCAGGGCTCCTCAAATGCTTGATCAAATTTTTAAACCAATGTCTCACTGAAAATTTAAAGCTATCATTCAGGCAGTTTTAAAATTTAAAAAAATATGTTAATAATAATCATTAAATAAATATTTTATTCAATAACCCCAATTAGTTAATGTACTTTATTTAATGTTTATTATAATTTTATGTATGTTACTTTCTCCTAAATACACCTGCAACTTCAGCCATTTAAAGACACACGTAGAGTAATGTGAAATTTGCATAAATGGACAAACGGTTGCCTGGAGAGAGAATAATAAGAGCATCTTCATTAAACTCAGCCGGGATTCGAACAGAATTTTGACCTCTTTGATCAGAGCTGAAAGTTCTTGTCAAACTGTCATTTTATGCCATTATTTTTTAACTCAAACTTTGGGCACTTCGATGTTATTAGTACAAACGTGTGGTATTTTAAGTGCCAATAGTTTTCATCAAGGGTGTTGCACTAAATATATTTGGGGGAAAAAAGGGGTGAGACAGTGAATTTCCAAACTCTAGGCGTTCTGAAATAAAAAAAATAATTGTGGGTCACCGGGTGAAAAGGGCAACGTTGAGAACAGGGCTAGCGGGTGGGTTCTCCCCGGGAAAATGGTAAGATTTGAGGTGATAATTTTGGGTTTTGAATCGAAGTGGCAACTCTTTTTTAAGATTATTTGTAAACAATGTTTTTTTTCAAGTTTCAAGTTTTATTTGTTTTGAATTCCTGGTTTTATAAAGTGATCAAACTAAAACATTACCTCGAGTGTTTAGTAGTCTAGTAATAGAAGTAGTAGTATGCTTAAAACTAGTAGGCAGTGACAACGGCGCTACTAGCCAATTTAATGAGGAAGGTATTCCCTTTCAATTTTTTGATGCGTAATGAAGTTGGGAACTTTTGAAGAGTAGGTATTGACAGTTGAGATATTTAAATTTTTGGTACAGGTTTGCGGTAAATAGCTTTCATAACCCAAAGTACTGTGGTACAGAGTAATTCTAGAATTTCCCAACTCAAGATCTCAACCCTCCACAAAATTCCCAACATTAGGAGAATGATACCCTCTTTTTTCCGCCAGCGTAACACCCTTGTCTCTCACCTAGCCTGAGGTTATTTTTTGGTTAGAATTTTATACTGGTATAAAACTTTCCCTTGTATATCGATCGACCTCGGTGATCTTGAGATAAAGTTCTTTCCTTAGGTCTCGATGTTCGTTGGTTCAAACCTGGCCGGGGTCAATGGATGTATTTGGAGTAATACAAATCTAGCAAAACTTCCTTTGGAGGGGTATTAAAGCCGTCGATCACGTGTAGATTGTGGCATGTAAAATAACCCTAGAAAATATGTGAAAATACCTTTCCTGGTAAAATTGGTAGTTACTTTCGCTCTCGCTCGTAGAATTGCTCGTACTATAGTGTTCAGAAAGTGCACGTCAAATATCTCAAATAAATTCAATACTAAAGATTGTACCGTTCTTAAATTGCAGTACAGTCTTAAATGGATACCTATCAACTAACACTTTCTGACCAAGTGGTTTTCTCTTTAGCGCATTTTATAGGTTATAAATGAGCATCGTTATTTCTATGGAATAAACATGCTTTATTATATGACACTCACTGATAGGCCTACATCTGGTGAAAGCCATATAAACTACTAAATTTTTTAAACTACTTATTTTTTCCAAATTATAAAAAATAACATGTTTCAGTTTCACGAGTTTCCAAACATATCTCGTAATAATTATCGGTCCATATTATGTGTGTGGGAAAGCCAATAACTTTATGGTGACTGTTGTAATAGTCATGAACCCCTGCATAAACTGCGTAAATGTTTTTAACAATTTACTTGAGTATCTGAACTGCGGCAACTATTAGTATGAAACGTTCTTGAGAATAAGCTTATTTCACCTTTTCATTATCCATTTGTATTATAAAACTTAACTTGTAACCTGGATTTAATCCTATAGGGACACATTTCATCTAAATTTTAGCTTGAACCGTATTAAAAAAAATCTTAGATAACATATAATTTCTAGAAGTCTGCTGCAACGTCTCACCATTACGACTCGTGGCCCCTTATTTTGACAATATATATTTGGTCGACGTAGTCTAAATAACATTTTGAAAATGAAAGCAATAATGCATTTGTTAAATCTTCTTTCTAGAGTAAGCTTTACGAAATAAATTTCTGTGAGCACAAACGAACACACAAAATATATATTTCTTTTCTTTATACTTAAAGTGTTTTAAAAATATTTGGCCTTCTATAAAATTCGCTTTTAAAATTTAGTCACATTGAGGATTCATATAATATCTCATAGTTGGGGTACATGAGATAGTTGAGGAAGCAATGATGAGATAGTATGGACACGTAATGAGGATGGAAGGGGATAGAATTCCAAGAAGATTAATGGATATGAAGTATGTAGGGAAGATATTGCAAGGGATACCAAGGAAGAGATAGGAGGAACAGATAGCAGAAGTGTGCAAGTGAGAGGAGAAGAGTGGAAGAGAGTGCAGGAGGAGGGATGGTGAAAGGACAAAGAGAGATGAGACATTTTACTAAACGGACCTGGCCACAGGCTGAAAACAGACCATGATTATAATATCTCAGGTGGACTGTATAGATTTTTTCAACAGTGTTTACCGGTATTTAGTTTAACAATAATTTTCTTGAACATTCACAATACCTAGAAAGTCTTCAGACACAATGCCTTTGTTTGACCTTGTTTTAGACATTTTACCGGTTCATAAAAGTAGAAAGGGCGTTGTTGACTCATTATCTCTATTGCGAATGCATTTGAAAATTCTAATAAATGTAGTGGGACTGGGAACTATTTAAATTATGCACAAGTTTTCATTATTGCATTATTATGTTCATTTAAACTTAAGTTTTTATCTGATAGTTAAAAATTTCTATATTCGGAAATAGTTAATTTAGTTTAAATGTATCTTTAGTTTAATTTATAATTAAGTATACAGACATTACTATACTCTAAAAACAACAAATAGTTTGAATACTTTTCCATTGTTTTAAAAATAAATTAAACATTTTTACATGTTTTTAATATTCACAGGATCATTGTAATTTTTAAATGTTTTTCAAAAAGCCTCAACCAAACATGTATGAATGCATTGTAGTTTTTCTGAGAGCCATGATAAATTATTATAATTATTGTGTAATTTGTGCGCAAGAGGGTAACACACAGAGTAGGACGACACAACAAAGCTTACCAGTAAATATATTATTTACTTTAATTTTAATCCTGACCGATACGTTTATACTATTTTACAAACGAATTAATTCAAATACAATAAATTTAGGGGTGTTTGACTGGGTATGTTGGTTAAGGAACTCTTCCAAAGGGTCGATCACAGCGACATGGACATTTTAAGTTTGTTTTGTTTTAGTTTTGATATGTAACTAGGTTTATTTCTATTAGAAGGGATATCAACATACAATGAAAGAAGATAATAGGTTCAGGATTAATATAATGTTACAGGCACACTTACTGTTAATCTTTATTCTTATGATAAATTAACTGGATCTGGCAAATCTGGATTATCACTCATTTGCTCTCTTGACGGCCCTTGGACGGTAGGCTCTTGCTCTCCTGAAGGCTCTGAGACGGTATGCTCTTGCTCTCTTGACGGCCCTTCGATGGTAGGCTCTTGTTCTATCAAAGACCCTGGTATGGTAAGCTCTTGCTCTCCTGAAGGCTCTGGGACGGTATGCTCTTGCTCTCTTGAAGGTCTTGGGATGGTAGCTCTTGCTCTCTTGAAGGCCCTGGGTTGGTAAGCTCTTGCTCTCTTGACGGCCCTTGGATGGGTAGGCTCTTGTTCTAATAAAGACCCCTGGTATGGTAAGCTCTTGCTCTCTGAAGGCTCTGGGACGGTATGCTCTTGCTCTCTTGAAGGTCTTGGGATGGTAGGCTCTTGCTCTCTTGAAGGCCCTGGGTTGGTAAGCTCTTGCTCTCTTGACGGCCCTTGGATGGGTAGGCTCTTGTTCTAATAAAGACACTGGGATGGTAAATCTTGCTCTCTTGAAGGCTCTGGGACGGTATGCTCTTGCTCTCTTGAAGGTCTTGGGATGTAGGCTCTTGCTCTCTTGAAGCCTGGTTGGTAAGCTCTTGCTTTCTTGAAGACCCTAGGATGGTAAGCGCTTGCTCTTTTGAAGTCCCTTGGACTGTAAGCTCTTGCTCTCTGAAAGACCCTGGGACGGTAAGCTCCTGCTCTCTTGAAGGCTCTTGCCGGACAGCTCTTGCTCTCTTGACGGCCCTTGGATGGTAAGCGCTTGCTCTCTTGAAGTTTATGGGTTGATAGATTCTTGCTGTCGTGAAGGCCCTTGGTTGTTAAACTGAAGATTTTAAACTTTTTTGAAGAAATGGTCAAGGCTCAGCTGATGGGAAGCATTCTTCCTTTCTTTATAGAGTACTTTGTGCAAGCCAAATAACTCAATCTCCCTGGCAACTTTGGCACTTCTATCCCAATTAGGATCATTCTCTTCATTGATCTAATTGCACTGTCAATGTGCTCAAAAAATTCAGCAATTGGTTTGATTGAAGTTGTTTGATAAGCTCAACAACATAGGGCTCTTCCTCTTAATCCTTTATGCCGTTCTCCATTTCTAGAAGATCTTCATTGGTGGTTCTTTTGAGTGAGATTTAATCAGTTCATCCACATTTGCCTGGTCTACGTCCTCAAATCCAACATCTTGCTAGGTCAACGATGTAATATCTTCAATTGGAAAGCTCGTGTTCAGATACAAAATCATGAGAATCAGAAATTTCAAGCCAAATATTCTTACAAACTCCCTTCATACAGGATTGTTTAACTTCTGCGCATGCACTTCATTTCTGTCAATACCACCCCTACACCCCAACTCCAAACTGAACGTAAATATCTTTGTCCTCAATGGAATGTGTCCGCACAAGGTCACGTCACCAACGCATAGGGTGACTGCGAAATTACAGCTGACTATGCATTATATTTTAATTATTTTTTAATCACGTTATAGTGAAAACGCGCAAAGGAAAATCGCTATAACGAGGGATACCTGTATTCAACGGTCTCATTTTGCATTTTTCTCATTTATTTTAGTCATGCCAAACATTATAGTTAATACACACAAAATAAATTAAGAAAACATATTATCTGATGTGGTTCAACTTAAAATTATGAAACACTGAAAATTAAAGTAGGTTTCCATAAACCTTTGCTCTATATTAGTTACTACTAGTTCTGTAATTTTCAAGTTGGTTAAGCCTCTCAGGGTATGCATTTAGCATACACAGGTGATTTAGTCTGCGTTGCCTCATCATGAAGGGAAGATGGTTTTTTGTATTCGTTACGCATTTAAAAACTTCTTTGTGCTCCAAGCAAATTTTATTTTTACTATGTTAACTTGGTGTGAACTTTGTATCTTACCTCAACAAGAGCTTTACATTATCTTAAAGTCTTACTATATTATTTTGGGGTGGTAAAAATGATACTTTTTACCCCTCTCAATTTTTAGGGTGGTAAATTTACCCCTTAGCCCCCCGGTCCTGCACCACTGGGAATCATAAAGAATAAATTAAAAACAACAAATTATTAGTGAAGATTGTCTTATTACTTATGAATATACAAGGTAAACTTTGGTTGGTTAATTTGTATTATCAATACTTCTTGCCGACAGAATTTATTTTGAATATCACTAATATTTTTTTAATTCTCTAACAATCGCCCCAGATTTTTATTCCTATGTCATACTTTGAGTTGAGGCTACAATCCTTCATGTCACATTTTTTTCGTAACATGCTATAACAGTGAACATTAGTTCAACCGGTTCTTTATCGATCATTATGAAAAAAATACCTATCATATACACAATACCCTGACTTTAGTTGGAAGAACGATTTAGAAAATTCGAATAGAATATATTTGTGGCCAACTTTAGTAACTACCAGATACTGTTTTTTAGCACCGCGTCTAACTACCCATTTGGATTATACGGTATGTACTAATTACGCTAATAGTTTTGGGATTATGACGATTATAAATATAAAGAAAGTTTACCCACATTTGCGTGGAGGGAGAGTGGAAAACACTTTTTTGGAAAACAACCATCTTCATACACCCGATGGAGATTCGAACCTCGATCTCCCCGTCATTGGCAGACTAGTATTCTACGAGAGGAGAGTCTTAGACCATGTGGCCACCGAAGCGGTTCAGATACTGTTCTTCCTACCAAAGTCAGCGTATACAGGATTACACTTTGAATATTATAAACACTTAAAAATGTTTAATTACAACGTATTACAAAGAATTAATTGTTTCGTTGAAATTATTTGTTTGATCTAGATCTTTAATATGATGAATCTTGACGTTTTATGTGCTCTCAAACCCAAAAGGGTTGGGTATTACAATTCTGTCTGACACGTTGTTTGTTTGTCTGCCCCTGAGGATTGATCCGAAACGATACATTTTGTTCAAAAACTTGATATTTATATGTCATATTGTCTTATCTCATATAGTTTTTTAAAGATTTTGATTTTAACTCTCAAATTAACGGTTATTTACGTAATAACTCTTGAAGCGTTGACATTTAAAAAAATGCCCTTAATGATTTGTCTTAGAATAGAAATATTGGGAGTATTTTACATGAAAAATAACGTCGTATACTTGTTTTTTGACGAAAAATTCGTTTCAAGGTTTACTTAAAATTAAATTTTGAAAATTTTAAATATTTTCAAAAGGTATATAACATTTATGTTCAAAACAGGTATCTGGCTAGGGTTTTACATGATAAAAATGATGCATACTTTTATATAAATACAATTGTTTGAGGATATCTTATTAATAATTGATTTTTGAAAATTTGGGATTTAAAAAAAATAGTTTCAACAATTTTGTTCAAAATTTGTAACTGAAGAATGTTTCATATGATTATCAAAATAATGTTTGTTTTTCTAAAAAAAATAAAAAATCTTGACGGGTAGTTTACTAATTACTTTTAAAAAAAAATTGTTCCAAACTATAATAGACCATTAGAAAGTATGTACGATTGTGTCGTATCGTTATTTTTAGTAATGGTGAGAAATATTAAAAATTATTTACTAGTTGGGCTCATTTAATATGTTGCCGCAAAAGTAGTGTATGTAATAACGTTGTGAATTTTAGCGTCTGTATGAAGCCTGCTTCCTCATAAAGATGTCCCTAGAGACAGTTTTTTTTTCCTAGAGAGGAAGGAGCAGAGAGAAATAAAAAGAGAGAAAGGGGGCGAAATAAAATGTGTCACACTAATAGAGTGGTTATTCCTCCACTTCTCTTCCCTCTTTCCATTCTTTCTTTGCCTCGCCTATAATGAATGACATCTCTGATTTTATTAAATACACTTATAAGTCGCCACTTCTAGTTTCATATGTGGCCAAAATACTTTGAGCACATTTTGTGCTCATCAAGAAATTTAATTTTTACCACCACATCTTTTTTTTTTAAAGCACCGCTTATTAGTACCATTTCAGGTTATACGCATATGTACTAATTTCGCTAATTATTTGGTATGAGAAAGGCTGAATTTAGAGGAATTGTACCCATCTTTGCGTGGAGGGAAAGTTGAAAACAATTTTTGGAAAAAACCCACCCTCAGTACACCCGAATGGAATTCGAACCCTGATCTCCTTGTCATTAGCAGTCTAGTATTATGAGAGTGACGCCTTAGACCATGCTGCCAACGAAGCAGGTTTTATCAAGTTATACTAAAACTATTTGCGTACAAAATTTGATAGAATTCGGTTACAAAACTGTTTTGTATAGACTATATATACCACTTACTATATACACCCAATTAAAATAAATAAAAAGTTCGTTAAATATTGATAAGGACGAAAAAGGACAATAATCGCATATCTTTTGAAATATTATCTTAAACAAAATGAGAAGTCATTATCTTTTTTTTTAACTTTATAGCCTTTATTAATAATATCATATTTTCACCATTTATTCTGATTTTATATTTGTTTGGCCATTTTTACTGTTTGATTGTCTTTATTCTATAAAAAAAAAGAATATAGAAAAAGTAACCAACTCAAAGTTAGATACAACCGAATCTCTGCCCCAGAAAAAAAAAAAATCTCCCCTATATGAACTAGGCCACGTAAACTGAGCAGTTAGATTCGCATTAGGGCATTGGGGACGACAGCCTGGAGACAATCCAGCTCGTTCCATAACAATCTGGATAACAACTGGAGCCATTTCTTTGTATCCCACTACCCCCCCCCCCTTTCTACCCCCGCCCCCTCCATTCTTTTCCTCCTCAACCCCCACACACCCGCGCCTGCAGCTCGATAAAAAGTATAAACGTTAGCGTTGTTCTTAATGACGCGGGCTGATGGTTACTGCTTCACTAGAAGGAAGAGATTACCGCCATTTTCTACGAGGAACGACTGTATTTGAACACGGTTGAGAAATAGCTTCTCGTTTGACGTGTCTTAACATTAAAGGGGTAAGAAAAGTACAGAAATCAAATTAAGAAGGATTAAAAATATATATACACGCCATCTTTTATCCTTTATAATTGAACTGTAAAATACTACTTTTTTTATTTAATAAGTCTAAAATAGATTACACATTTTAATAAAGCTGTTTAAAACGCTGATTTTCTTTCGATGGATTGTATTTTTTGTTTGAAAAATTAATTTACTTTATTTCTATTGTTTATAAAACTCATATTCATTTTAATTTCAAATGTTTTAAATGAGTGATACATAATTTATTTTTAGGGAAAAACTGGTGCACGATAATTTAATCCAATTGGTAGAGATTGACGAAAAGAATATGTGACTTAATGAGATATTTAGATGTATTTATTATTATATATATACTACTATAAATCCACATGGCTGACTCACTCACTGACATTAATGTTTACCCACTTCCAATGAGCTAGAAACTTGAAATCTGGCAAACTTATAGCTTCTAGCCTGTAACCGACGGGAAATTCCAAAAAGTTAATAATTTTAATTTTTAACCCCCCCCCCCCCAAAAAATTCAAAATGGTGGAGCAACTTAAAGTCGGTGCGGACCTTTCTTTGGAGGTCTTCGAGCAAAGCGAGTTTTTAATATAAAACCAAATGCAATTACGCTTCTCGGTATCCAAGTAGTTAACGCTTTGAACTGTAATTATATTAGTATGATGACATCACAGATTAACGATTGATATGTTTTTACTTTTGAAAGCGTCTGTTTTAAAGGCTAAGGCTTCAAATACTCACACCGGTAGGTGGACAAAGGCGTCTTGTCTTGTTTGCAGTGGCGGCTCGTAGCTAAAATTATTGGGAGTGCTGCTACAAAAAATTTTTAGCCTTTTTTTAAAATTGTGTAAAAGGAAAAAAACATTGTTAAAAAGAAAATTTATTCAGGAACTTGATAAAATATTAACCAAAAACACCAAATTATTTTACTTACTTTAACTTAAATTGTTACAGTTCAAGCTTGATCTATTCATTTAAAAATGAAATCCATTCTTCTTGTTTTAATTTGCGCAAAAAGTTCAATAATTTTCTCCTTGACTTTGGATTACAATTGAGCAAATTTTTCTCCATCGAAAGTACTGAAAGCATATTTAGTCTTTATGTTAAATAAAATAATCGAAAAAAAAATGAATCAAATAGAATAGCTGGAAGCATAATAATAATAATAATAAATAATAAATAATTAATAATAATAATAATATAATAATAATAATCTAACTCTACACTCTTCTACACTTTATCACATTCAAGAATATGGTCACAGTTTTTAAGCACAACACACGCTGAGTAAAAAAAAAACTTTATTTCCACCATCACGCCAGAGGCGGCACTGCGAGAGCAACAGTGTTCTCTCTATCTGGCAGTCCCGCCTTCCTCCCCACCCCACTTCTATGTGCGCATACGCACAACAGTCAAACACCACATCGCTGGCACTGTGAAACGCACAGTTCCATACAAAACTGCCTTTATTGGGATCCTGGACAAACTTTGTTTGTGGGGCCTTCAGTTACCTGCCTCGCTCTCACCCCCCCCCCTCCCCCAAAGTAAAAAACTTAGTTTTTGCTTAGTTTTATTACAGTAGTTTTCACCTATACACCAATTTTCAGCCATATAAGGTATTAGTAAATGCCCTAAAAGGAAAACATAATATGTAATCATTAAAGCTAGAAACCTTGTTTTCTACCTATAAGGGTATGATCTCTCCCCAACATTTCGTTAGCTTTTCTTCCCCAATGAACTTGATCTTATAAAGGTTCAAAGAGCAACTGTGCCAAGTTTAAATTAAATCAGGGAAAGTTATAGTGAGACGTATTCACATCATACAGACAGGCAAATACAAATCGGTGGAGTTAAAATAAGGAACTCGCTCCACTTGTTCAATAAATCAATCCACATAATTATGTTTTTATTTGTTCCTACACACTGACAATATTTGCTAGATCGCTTATGCAGTGCGCGCAGTTAAAAACTTCCCGCTCCAATTTTTTTTTTATCCTTCTGTCACCTAAGCGAGCGCAGGGCCCCCCGAATCGCGGGGCCCTGTGTGGCCGCTCCGTTCGCACACCCTTAAGTGCGGTCCTGTCTCACATGTCCAGTGTAGACTTTGCTTTAAAATACTGATCAATTGATGACACTAGACTCAAAGGGTTCCTAAATAACTCAGTGGTTTGAGTGTCATAGCGCTGAGTTAAAGATCCCAGATTCAATCCCCTTATCCAGGTGTCATTTTTAGAGTTGTAAAATACACATTATGTTAATGTGAATGACACCTGATCAAAACCAAATATTAATTTTATCTCGGCGAAATAAACAAGTGATATCCAATGATCGTAATGTGCACTTCGTTTACCCTTACCTTGCTTGATTCTGATATGGTGTAATCCGCCTCTGTAGCGTGGTTAGCTAACGCGCTAGTTTTGTTTTGAGCTAGACTGCTGAGGACGAGGAGATCGAGGTTCGAATCTCACTCTGATGACCTGTTTTTTTTCACTCTCCTTACACGTAAATGTGGGCTCACTTGCTATGTGTTAAACCTTATCAATGCCTAACCCATTAGCTTAATTAGTACTTCAGCGCATAACCCGAATGGGTAGTAAGATGCGGTGCTAAATGATAAAATAATAATATGGTATAAAACGTAAGATATCGTCACATTATTATCGATAATGATGGGATTGTAGGGGACGCGAGAAAAGGTAAGTGTTTTTGCAGTTTCTATAACAACACGTTTTTGGCTTAAATGAATAAAATATTACTCCAGTAGAAACGTAAGAATTTAATTTTCCTTACATTGTGATGTCAATAGTGTTGTTGAATATCTTTCATGAGCTTAGCGGCATTAAATGTGAAATCTTTAAACGAAGTGAAAAGTTGTCATTTAATTCCAGGACATCTTTGACAGACATTAAATAAATGTTGATATCATAAAGTGAAGAAAATTAAACATTCTGTTTCTACCGGATAATAATTTTATTTATTTTAACCAAAAAAAGTTAAGCTCTAAAAAATGCAAAAACACTAACATTTTCTCGATTTTCTTACACCTTTCAACGTAAACGGAGTGTACAGTTAACCAAAATCATAACATTTCATACCTGTACATAGCCTGCCCCCTACTCTTAGTTTGCTGGGATGATCTGGATTTACACTTTGGTCGGGTGTTCTGGGGGATCTATTTTCCTAAATGGTTTCACACTTTAACTTCATGTGATTGCGAGTATATTTTATCTAATCTCTACCTTACTAATCATTATCATCCATGAGTATAGACAGGCCCGGATTTAAGGGAGGGCGACAGGGTCTAGCGTCCCAGGGCCTCTACAAACTTATTGGTGTAATAGTAAAAAAAATATTCTGGTTCTATAGATATATTACAGTCTTGGTGATATTTATTTAATATGTATATATACTATATATATATATATATATATATATATATATATATATATATATATATTATATATACTATATCAATTTGTATTTATTTGTGACAAAATATTACTCACTTACTATTGGTACTGGTGACCTGGTGGTCTAGGGGTAAGGTGTCAGACTTCTGTACTGGCGGCTGGGGTTCAATCCTCGGTCCCGGCACAGATTTATCTGATTTCCAAACCCTTCCTTCACCTCTGACAAAGACATCTTGTGAATGTGGGGAATGCCAGGCCTCCACCGTGGTTCGGATTCCACGCTAAACTGTAGGTCCTTCATTTCATCTCACAATCACCCTACCATTACACATTAGCGTAAGTGCGTACAACCCGAATGGGTAGTAAGACGGGGTGATAATAATAATAATAATAATAATAATAATAATAATAATAATAATAATACTATTGGTACGTGCGGCAAATACATATTTCAGACTGGAATTTTTAAAACATAGCCCCTCTAGATTGCAGCGATGAGAGAATATAGTGGTTAACTATAAATTAAATTTATTGTGCTGACAACATTTCCGTAATTAAATAATATCTTTAACATTGAGCTATTAACAGCTAATTTTATAAATAAAAACAACTAATGTGTTTGATGCTGGGGCCTCCAATGTTTTTTTACAACCTTGAGGCCTCCACAGATATAAATCCGGCCCTTAGTAGGGCCTACAAATATGCAGATATCCCGATTGGTTTTTAATATATTAAGTATAAAGAAAACATAACCTAAACGTTTTGGAACTTATAACATTTTAAAGGTGGTGATACTCATATCCATTTTTTTTTAAAGAAGTAAATATACTTTAAAACTTTCCCCTGCAATTCACGAAGTTCGCGAATGATGACGGCATATAATAAGATTTCCCCCTTTTTTTAAGTCCGCTTCTTTCATATCCTTCACGAAGCGTGATGTGATATTCTTTATCGACTCACGCATGTTATATTTTATGTAAGGGTATAAAGCTCTTTGGTAAGAGAGATTTTTTTTTTGTTCCATGCTTTTGGCATCAAAGTATTTCTATTACCTCTTCAAACGAACCTACTCTAATTTTACAGGGATTTTCATCTGATGATGTTCGCTCGCTAAGTTAAATGAAGAACTTGCAAATCGGTTTAGAATAAATACTTAGAAGTTGTGTACAACCCTTCTCGAATAGTTTGAAGACTTGTTTGCGGGATTGCTTTTTGAGTTTATTGCAACGGGGCTCTTTTATTCACTGTGTGTGTACAGTCCAATTTTCATAGGAACAGACATTTGACAGATAGAAAAGTTACTAGATTTGCTTTCACGTATTCATACGTCAAGTCAAGTGATAAGGAACTATCATTTCCGCTATATATTATAAATACCTATGAAAGGACAATAATATAATAATAAAATGTTATAAATTTTTTTCCGCAACAAAATATGTTGCTTTTTGATCACCTGCTTAGGTTATACGTGTACATTATAATTACTCTTATGTGGTAGGGATGGAGAAAGAAGGAAGGAAGGAGAGTGGGAAAACATTTAGGAAAAAACACCCTCAGTAGACACGATTGGAATTTGAACCCCGATATTCCCGTCATCAGCAGGTCAGTTTAACAAGTGAGTGATGCCTTATACCAGTGGTTCCCAAACCTTTTTGGTTCACGGTGCCCTTAGTGTATCAGGATTTTTCACGGCGCCCAAAGTCAGAACATATAACTACCTAACATGTGCACGTATTTCAAATTCACAAACCATTGTAAAAAGTATTTAATAGCTACAATTTTTGAACAATCAAATCATTGAATAAATACATCGTAATTAGTGGGACGGGTGAGCAAGTTGGTCACTGCACATCTTTTCAAATCTTGGAATCAAACTTGAAACACCCACCCTCATTTCCTGTTCCACGTTGATTTTTTAACGATACTTGCTTTTTATATCAGCGACTGCCGAAAACCCAGCTTCGCACAAATATGATGTCGCAAATAAAATTAAGATTCGCTTAGCTTCACCACTTATCAGCGTTTTTTTTACTGATATCCAAAAATCACTTAGTTCCATGCTGTCGAATTTTGTCTTCGATGTCTTGTCATAAGACAGCTCAATAAGATTTTTTTTTTCTACAGAAGTAAATTTAGATGGATCTTTGGTACTAAATGGACTTGGATCCACGCGAACCTATCAATATCATCTTTTTAAAAGTATGTTTCAAAGCATTTGATAACCTGTGATAGGTGATGCTCTTCAAAAACAGATTTTATGTTGCGAGAGAAATCAAGTTAATTGGAGATCACAAACTGATGTAAAAAGGGGAAACAATCTTTTACACGGTCTTCATTCATTTGTCTTCTTCATAGCTGTATTTTTTCTCTCTAAAAGCTAAAATCTTCTCGACCAATTTCAAAATGTGCATGCTGCCTCACATTTAACTTTTAAAAGATATCACATAAGAATGCTAGTTTAAAAAAAACTGTTTCTATGAAGTGTTTGGCATACTCGTGTTTTTCCTCTTCAATAAAAGTGCACATTTCCTGTCGTAATTCAAACGTACGAGACAATACATTGTTATGAGAGAAATATTACGAGGGGCAGTAGTACAACAAAGAAGTGTATACGGCTCCCATGTCCTCACACCATTTTTTGAAAAGTTTACCACACTCACCATACATTCTAAAACCATATTCAGTTGAAGACTCGAATGCGTTGATGCGATTGCTTCTCTGTGAATGATGCAATGGGTCCACAATGAATCTGGTGCTTTGCTTCGAATAAGCGCCTGCAATCCTCAATAATGGCCGGACATTGAACAACCACCATCAATACAGACACCAACGCGTTTCTTCCACTCTAAATGTGTCCAGGATCTCGAACAAGTCTTGAGCCTTTGTACTTGCAGTGATACTTTTACAAAAAAGGTATTCCACAATGTCATTTCCATTTATGAATCGTACATAGCAAATGAAATGTGCATCCTTATTACTGTCCGTGGCCTCATCCAGATGCAACCCGAATTCCTTCTCTTTTATTTTTTCAATTAATTGATAGTTGAAATCCTCCGCCATCTGCTGGATTCCGCGACTGATAGTATTGCTAGACAAAGGCACCTTTGAAAGCATCTTCACCGCAAACTCCCCAATCATAATGTTAACCAAATTGACAGCAGCTGGTAGAATTAGTTGTTCTGTGATAGGCTGGGGCTTTTCACACTTTGCAACCCTACATGCAACCTTGTATGATACTAACAAAGCATTGTTTTGTATTGACACCTGCTGAGAAAAGGTATCTTTTTGTTGTTTTAATTATTTTAACTTTCTGGTGAAATAGGTTTACCAACCATGTTTCGATGATTGGTTTCTAAATGGCGTTTTTTTTACATGCTCTCTGGTGCCAAAACTTTCATACACAGTACACACTGCAATTACACTTCCTTGTTGACATATGTCGTTGTAAAGCCAAAATCCTAATAACTAGTTGCTGTATTTACGAAATTTCCGCTTCTTCACACACCCACCATTAGTTTGTGGTGCGTCCTCTTTATTTTCACTCCTACAATGCTTATTAATGTTCAATAAAAATTTGTCCATTTTTAAGAAGATAACTACAACAACTTTTAAAAGTTTACTTGATCACAAAACCATTCACTTGGTTCATTCCTCAATAAATCAAGGCCGTGTAGACATCTATTTATATACACACAACAAGTACAGAGAAAGTTAGATAAATAACTAGAACAGTCCGTTCACTATATTCAAATTGATGCACTGAGTGACTTACGTCTGTTCACGGTGCGTGTGTGCTGAGAAACAACTGCCTTCTAGACTGCTTTATACTAGAACAATCTAGAGCTATTAAACGACTCTTATTAAAATTCTGGCATGGAATGCCATCTAGTATTGAGAAGTGAAACAGTTAGAGGTTTGTACAGTGTCCGTTAGATGTCCTTACTAACATCGCATCAACACATTGATGGTCTTATTCTAAAACCACGTGGGCTGTAATTTCATTGAAAATATTTCGCGGCGACCCTGTAAGCAAGTCGCGGCGCACAATTTGAGAACCACTGCCTTAGACCATTCGGCCACTAAAACGGGTAAAAATATGTTTGTACTTTCTAAAAGACCCATACCGTACTAAGAAAATTGGATTATATAAAGGAGCTGACAAGATCAAAGTTGCGAAAAGTTTCGTCGAGGATGGTAGGATGAAAGTGCCGAAGAGAGATTGGGGGAAAATTATTTAGGATAGTATTTCTAATCTTGTCATGTGGGTTGGTCAATTTTTAATTATATAAAATAACAAACAGTTTAGGTTTGATCGGATAAATTGGCTGACGTACGAATCTCAACTATAGACCTACGGCTCTTATATTGATAGTGCTCCAAATTAAACATTTGGGGCCTCTCCTATTCGCCTTTCTACTCGTCCGGGCTGCCCGTATATATACACTAACAAGGAAGAAATGAGGACGGTACACTTTTAAAAAAGGTATTTCCGCATTTGTGTGGAGAAAATGTGGGGAACTATTTTAAAACAACAATACACCCAGCTGGAATTCAAATTTCGACCTTCTCGTCAAGAATAAACCAAACCAGATGATCTTGATGTTTAGTCCACATGCCTATTGGTGCGGGTATGCGTTCTTATGAATCCAGTTTATTTCCATGCTCCGCGGCCTCCTACCTGTCCAATTTATCTGCGTATTTAAACTGCAAGGCTGCCGGAGACCTCGAAAACCGGGAAAACAGGGAATTTATCACACGAAATATAAAAACTGGAATATTTTGTGAGTTTTAGAACACAAATCTGCAAGTTTTAAGTTGTAGGCCTTTGCATAGCTGAAAAAAAGCTATCTAAATAACTAAGCACGTTGATTCGAACAGATGCCTTAGAGCTGTAAGCTTAGACTAATATTATTCTCCCTTTTCCATCCCTTAGCAATTTCTTTGGAACATTCTACCTATCCTGTTATAAGGCGAATGAATGAAATAAATGAAAGGAGGATGCAAGAGGGAATAATATAGATCTAAACTTACAGGTCCTATTCTTCATTATTTACTTGATATAATGGGTTGCATAGTGACTGTATCTATCTACCCATCGAGGGAAATCATCCTAATCTAAACACCAATTACATGACCACCCTTACAGGTGTTTGGGAAATTGGTAATTCCTTATGGAAACCTAGAAGACACGAGGAATGTAGAAAATAGTGGCAGCCTTGGTCGTTTGTAAGAAGAAGGTGAAATTTAAAAATAAATGTACCCACATTTTCATAGAAAGGTAGGGAAACCATTTTGGGGAAGCCACCTGGCCAGGATGCTAATTCTGACCTCCCCGTCAGAGTCATATCAGACAAGGTGAGACTGAGGCCTTTCTTTATACGCTCATTGGTCTGCGTTACCGGCTAGTTTAAGTGGCTGATAGCCGGAACGCTGGAATCAGAAAAAGGTAAAAACAACTATAAAACATTGTTTTATCATATGCATCGGATATATTTGTGGCAAGTGGTCCAGGATATACGGATGTAGTGATCTGATTTATCGATAATGCGTGGGTCAAGGATAATACATCCTTGTCCACGGTGATAATAATTAATTCTTAAAAGCTTCTTCGCCTGGTAATGGGGCACGTTGCAACGGGGCTCGTAAGCGACCCCCTCGCCCTTCCGCACGGGGATATGAAGTAACTAATTACCCTCACGCCGATATTGTACAGCCCGTTCATAGCAATAAGTGCCCTTGATAAGTCCTTGATGCCCCAGGCACACGGGCGCCGTTTTCGTATTTAATGATGTAAGTAATTTTGGGCTGAAACGAATGTAGTTATCATGATCAACCCAGCGGAGTAGCAACCTCGAAATATACGACGTGCATTTATACGATTTTGAGAATAGTTAAATGTTACTAACAAAAATTAAATACCCTTCATAAAATTATTTGTTTTTGTTTAATTTGAAGTTCAATGTATATTTTGAAACAATCTGGTACCTTTTTGAATACAAATAATAATAATAATAATAATAATAATAATAATTATTATTATTATTATTATTATTATTATTATTATTATTATTATTATTAATAATAAAATAATAATAAATAATAATAATAATAATAATAATAATAAATATTATTATTATTATTATTATTATTATTATTATTATTATTAAGTGTACTGTCTTGCGACTGGTCCACTTCATTTGTCAGTGAACTTAGAACGCCAATGTCTTCTGCCTCCTTCAGTTCCAAGAATTTTATTCTTCGTGTCATCCGATATTTGAATCCTCCTCCTTTCTAAGCTCCTCTTTCGCTCAGCCTTGCTAACTTACTGTACTGCTTTCAAATTTCAGCGTACTTGTGAATTCACCTTAAGTTTATCCAGCTTTGTTGCTTGACTAATGAACAGCTGGTTTTGCTTATACCAAATATGGAAGTATTTTTTCTTTGAACTTAATAAAACAGAGAAAATAGCAGCAACCTTATATAGTACTAATATTATAATAAAACGTCATCAACGTTGACCACAATAAACTGTGTTTGGATTTTGTATTTTCCGAACTACTCACTGTGGTCTTCATGTAATTGTTTGGGCTTTGAAGATTGGCGCACACCTATCCACATTGCATCGATATGTATTTATTGATGTTTGTGCATACTTGTTCATATATCTCATCGGATCGGCACATGTACACATAATCTTGTGAGATAATGGGGAAATGCTCTAATAGGGAATGTTTTCCGGGTCGATGCAACACGCTAAAGCGTGCGTCTACCGTTTCTTCATCCGGTGGAGAGGCTAAGCTGGTTCACATTAGATTTAATATTATTATTAGTACCGAGTCTTACTACCCGTTAGGGTTGTACGAACTTACGCTAATATGTAATGGTAGGCTGATTGTGAGATGAAATGGAGGACCTACAGTTTAACGTGGAATCCGAACCATGGTGGAGGCCTGGCATTCCTCACATTCACAAGTTGTGATTAAAACACGTCTTGTCAGAGGTGAAGGAAGGGTTTGTTAATCAGATAAATCCATGCCGGGACCGAGGATTAAACCCCACACCCCCAACACAGAAGTCTGACACCTTACCCCTAGACCGCCAGGTCACCTAGATTTAATAGAGTAAATTAGTTGTTGATGAAAATTTTAAAGTGGTTTCTCACAATAACATGATGTGTTTGGTAAATAATAACTCTTCCAAAACCTTAATATAAAAAAATCACTAATATGTTTTTTGTTGGAAAGTTATTTGTAGTTTCTCAAGGGTTTCTTCTTTGTTGAAAAGCCGCGAGATAAGTTATGTTTGAAAGACTCCTAAAACAACGCAGTTCGTGAAGTAGAAGTCGAGTTTTAAGCTCTCTTCTTTATTCTATAGTTGAGAAACCTCATCTTGTAAACTTCGTAGTCCTAACTAAAGTTGAACAAGCTAACTTGAGATATTGTTACTGCTTCTCGAATAAAATATTTGTTTCCTCCCTTCTATTTTTAAATTTCATAAGAGTGAGTTTAAAACTTTCTTTGAAAATTGTTTCAATACCGTACAATTTTGTGTGTTATTACTGTAATCCATTTTTCAGTTTAACCTTTTGTCTTTCATTTTGATCATTTGGTTGATTTTGTTTGTAAGTCTTTATTATTTTTTATTTGAATAATAAATTTAATACCAATATAGCCAATCACGGAAAAATGTACAGTTACAATCATAAAAAGTGGTAAACTTTTCAATCCTGGCTCCATTTTTAAGCCAGTAGGACTTTTTTTTTTGTGACTAGAGGCATACATTCCTAGATTAGTTTTAATTACAGATTTTTTATATTCCGTTCACGATAGGTCTTTACCTGGATGACAATTCGAAAAATAATTTGTTTAGGTTTTGGGTTGCCAACACTTGTAAAAGATCACAGTTTTGCTATAAATGTAAAGATCTTTAATTACCTGTTATATATTACATTAAAAATAACGTAAACTTAAGTTTTCTCATACTATCTCATTTTTAAAAAAATAATTTCTTTTCATCCAAATCGAAACAATATTTTAAACATAATTAAAAGTACTTATTTTTCGTTTTGGAGCGTTACTAATTTTGTTTAATATAGTGCACACATCAATATCTTTTAATACAGGCATAGTATTTACTTGGAAAAGAGAAAATTGTTGTCATTTTTTTACATACAATAAATGATTTTATGATTATTTTATCGTATTTTGAAATATTTAACTGAATAAAATATTTTCATCAACTGCGTGTCTGCATCATTGTAAAAAACTTGTTTACCATTATGTTCAATCATATGGTTTAAATTCGTCAGCCGCCATTTTGATGCTATGTTCGTTAAAATTTTTTGTGAAAGTGGTGTTAATATATTTTTAAGGGGAATAAAACTATAAATAAACTTTTTGTTCGACCTCAAATAACTGTATAAATAATATTGGCCTAAATTACTGTGGTTAACTATCACATTCATATATTACCATCTGTTTTCATTACAGTCATCCAAAGTTATAGATGTCAGCTGTTGGCGTAGTGATATATTAGGGATTACTTCTAGTAACATTTCGAGCTGTCATCCAGGTAAACTTAGCTCGTGAATGACTTATATGATCATTCAATCAAATCAATGATCTAAGCTGTTGGTTCAGTTAGCCATCGATTAGTATGCCAAACCTTTACTTGGGAAAACCAGCGTTGGATCTTGACTGACAGCCTAAGGGGGAGTCTACCACAGTGAGGTTTTCCAAACGTTTTTCAAATGGTCTATGGTCTTTTGATATTTCCCTTGATCATCCTGCTACCTTAAGTTATATAGTTTAGGTCGTTAATGAGTAGTAGACCTATTCCCATGAATCTATATCTTCAATAGACATTACATTAAGGGCACCGCCCACTTTAAAATATATATTCTCAAGTTGTGGTATTTATTATGATAAGGACAGTTTTGAAACTTTAAAAATATCCGAAAAATTCTAACTTACTTTAAAGTTTTCTGTAAATACCACATTAAAAATGACGTTGTTTGTTCAAAGAATACTATATCTTTACGTTAATCTCTGGACTGCGACTACGTATTGAAAGCGCACTGGCTGAATTTGTGTACCTGCTTTGTAGTATATCACAAGCGCACGAGGTAGGTTTATCAAAAGCGCGCCATTGTTTTTAATCGCTGAGCCCCACATGGCAACACCTAACCTAGCCTAATTATTGTAAAGAGCAAGGGGGCTGTTTATGATATATGTTTGCCACGTTATGCGGTTGTGGTTTTTTTCACTTTGTACTTTTTATACAATGTCTAGGTGAGTTTTTTTTATAACGTCGTTGAAAATGAGCTGATTTGATCTTTTCACCATTAAAAATTAATCAATAAACTAAAATTGTAAGCTTTTAAAACTAGAGGTAAATGGTGATACTTTTTACCGGCTAGCATCGAAAGCATACAAGAGGTAGGAACCTCATTTCAAAAGTATACGAAGATATAGATCAAAAGTGCACCTAGACCCTCTGTCAAAAGCGCACAGGGAAAAAAACAGCAACTACGCAACGTGGCAAATATTCGGCACTTGTGTTTTAATTATGTAGAGTTTTGGCATGAACCATATTTTAAAATATCAAACCACAAAGTAACTACATTCTTATAAAAAATATATATTCATAGCAGAAAATACTGAGTATCCTCGAAACTAGAGATCCGGTTCTCTATTTTCCACTGCTTCGTGCTGCCATGTGAAGCAAATCTCATTCCACATGATACATAATGTACAGTCAGATTTAAACATGAAGGACTTTTTTGATAATTATAAAAGTTAAAAAAAATCCTATATTTATATGTAAAGCTTGAGTCCAATTTTCATTGAAAGACACTTAGAAAATACAAACATATTTTTTTGCAGTTAACATTGGTGGCATTTTACTATATTTTTATGTTAGTATTTTTTTTAAAAGTTCCTGCTTATCAGAATCCTACTACTGTGTATACATTAGGATTCTAGTACAGGCTATCCAGATTAGGAGTGGTGGTAACGGACATCTACTAGCATGCTGCCATATCTACTCTCATATTATATCCATTCGCCAAAACGTATGAGCTGCAAGACCATATGTTGAGTTGTTATTTAGAGCAATCAAAACTCACAACAAACAATTTGTTTTTAATAATCTTTTTCTTTTAAGCGTTTTTAGTTGATTGAAACACTAACTTGTGAAAATAACTGTTAGTATGTTTATTTGTAGTTCACGTAAAAATACTCTACAAACGCGAGCTTCTAAAAGGCTGCCTTTATAAATTAAGATGGCGAACCGGACGAAATGAAGGCTGTTGATGTAGTAATAGAAATACTAGACATAGTAGGATTTTAGTAAGGAGATACAAGAGTCACTAAGACGCCTTTCATTTAATCACATGTCAAGTCATGTAATCTGAAGCTGAAAATTCTGATACATAGTATTGATAAATTAAAACTAATAATCTAGTAAAAATGTTATTAATGTTGACGGTAAAAAATGTATTTTATATTTCTAAACTTATCTTCATAACATAATTTTTCTTGAGGAAAGAGCATCCAGGTCGAGGTTAAATAAAGGGGTTGGGGGAGGTTGTTTCTTGGAACAGCATAGAGACTGGGGTCAAGCAGAATGAGGCGAATTTTCGCGATAGGATCGGTAACTATGTTTACGACCTAAGTGTTTTGGTACTACGACTGTTTATGACCATTCTATACCAAATCTTCAGTTTGGTAACGATTTTTTTCTTCTTGGCTGCACTTTTTTTTACTTGGATTAGAAAATTGATGTCAAGCTCTTTAGTCTACTTTGCCATTGATGGGGACAGTGATGTGTGTGAAGAAGGGGGAGGGGGTGAATCTAAACTACAAGTTTTTTTTTTCCTTAACTTTGAATAGAAACTATTCCATAACTTCTTTGACCGGTATAAAAGTTAGTAGAACAATTTTTCATAAATCTTTAGTTAGATACACGTAATTTGTAACTGTGAATTTTAATATATAATAGCAATATATTTAAAATAATACTAATTATAAAATAAAATATTATTAATGTTGACCACAAATCAAAATGTTTGTACTTTCTTAATATTCTTTCCCATTAAAATCTTATTATATTTAAAGGGTGTTTTAATGGTGCAGTTAAGGAAGGGGTTAAGAGGGTGATCCTTTGCAACATGAAATAAACAAGAATATTTAGTAGCTTACATAACTGAAATAATACTATAATATCAGATATTTTAAATTGTAGTTTTTATTCCGTGCATAGTAATAATTTAACGGTTGTAGTAATGTAGTCGTGTTATGTGAGTTGCAAACAAATTAAAAATTTATCAAGCCATGAAACTAATAGTGTGTATTTCATTTAAAATTATAAAAGTTAGGAAATAACAGGAAAAACTATTAAAATTGCATTTTTTTAAAATTCAAGACTCAATTTTTTGGGGATAAAATAATAATAATATCAGATAATATCATTCAGATATTGTTACAATTATGTAGGTCTAAGATAATCCACAGTTTTAGTTAAAAGGGGAGAGGAGTCCCAATCCCCCTCGTAGCTACACTACTGGATGAGGAACTCGGGGTTCGAATCCTGGCCGAGTGTATTTATTATTTAGCACCACGTCTTACTACCCGTTCAGGTTACGCCTATCTAATAATTACGCTAGTGGTTTAGGAATTGGTAATGTCTAAAACAGAGGAAGTGAACCCGCATTTGCATGGAGAGTGAGGGAAAAGAGCCTTTTCAATTTCACAAGTGAGAATGGACTTGTCTTTGAGTAATAATTTTTGACAATCTTTTTCCGAGACCTTTCTGCGACGCGATCCTATATTGGGGTCGCGAACCTTGGTTTGGGAACCACTGCCTTATACCGTGGGGCATTTGTAAGAAGAACGATTAGAAAGAAATAAGATATATTAATCATGCATATTATATAATTATGTCTTGGTTGTAATTCACATAACAATCAGATTTTTAAAAGCTTGTAAATTATTACAACTTGTAATGTTGGTATAAATTAAAATAATAAACACTTAATTTTCATAAAGTAACTTATTTGACTTTCCGAGTAACTCATGTCGTAATAAACAATCAGTTTCATACATCAATAAACTCCACTTGTGTCAATACGATTATTTTTCGCTGTGAGGAGGAGGATTGGACCATAATTCTCTCTCTCCAACCTAGGGTAGCTCTATTTATTCATCTCCCCCACCCCTCACTCAACTGTTACCGTTATTCTTCTTTCTCCTCTTCTCGTCCGTCCGGACGCGGCCCGTAGCATTTTTCTAGTTTGATAAATGTCCTCTTTGATCACAGAGTTGATCATTCATATGCATCCTCGACAGAAATATAGCCCTGGAGTGGTATCGGGTAATTTGATTCCAGACGGAACAAAAGCGTCTCCTCGTAATGGGCTTCGTACCGCTCCACATGTTTCTGTTTCATGTTATTGAGAGCTTATACGTAACGTAATATCATATTGTTCAGAAAGAGGATTCTCTAACGTTTCCAGACTGAAGCGCTCCAGTCAAAGAAACTTATTTCTTTCGTGTTTTATTTTTATTATTATGTATTTATTTTTTGCCCTCATTTGCCATATATATATATTATTTAGAAGAATAGTGAGTGAAGCTCTTTGAATGGACACTTTTTGTTGTTGTTTTATATTTTAGTCTCTGTTGTTTGGTCTAAAAGTCTAGATCAGCGTTTTTCAACCAGTGTGCCGCTGTACATTGGTGTGTCGCAAAGGGTCGTCAGGTGTGCCATGGTAGTTTAGGGAAAGATAGAAAAATTAAGTGAGAAAAAATTCAAGGAATATAAGTCATTCTTTTAAAATCCATTAATAACATTTATTTTTGAAAATGTAACCAAATGGCCTAAATTATTGTGAGGCGTGCTTGTTTAATATTGTTGTGTTCTGGGTTGTGAATGACAAAACGAGTATTGCAAGGTGTTGTAAACAAATGCAACCTATGTGCTGACAACATAAACAGAGCGTCAGCATTCCTTACAGTAAATCAGGACAGAAGCCAGGTTAAATATGTAACGGTTACACCCTACGCCTCAAAGATAGAGGCTACTACTAGCCTAAAAGAGGGTGGTCGGAACTTAACACCAACAACAAATAGTAAAACATTTGCAAGTTAAAGAAATATTTGAATTATTTATTCAATGTAATTAACAGAGGTAAAACAACATATTGTATGTCCTTACAAGTCAAACTGAAATGTGTTGGAAAACAAACAAATCTCGGCTGAGTCTGCGCTTGCGCAGTACGTTTGAGAGTATATTTCAATCTCTCAAGGTAAATTATTATTTTATCTGAACAAGTCTGGAAGAGATAAAAAATATTAACAAAAGTGGAGTATTATAAAAAATAATTTAAAGAACCTTTCTTAAACGATTTACAAAGCATCTGATTCACCACAGTGAATTCAGATAAAACAAATTTTTTAAGATCAAAATTTAAATGTAAACATCGAATCGGACAATTTTTAAAATTTTAAATCATTAAAGCTTAGGATGATTACAAAGAGCTTAAAGAACCTCTTTTAAATGGTTTACAACGCGTCTGATTTACCACTGTGAATACAGACCAAACAAATTTAAATTTTAAGATCAAATATAAATTTAAATATCGAATCAGATATTTATTATTAGCACAAAGGTCTGACTTCCCGACTAAAACTCAAACCTTCGCAGAACTATTACCCTCGACACTTTTGAAGAATTTGACAAAATTCCTACATTTTACTATTTAATATTAAAATAGAAAACAAAGCATTGATACGTTAGAATACATGTCATTTTTCACTAGATGAATAGGTGAATTATAAGGTCAAAACCTTATTAACCAACAAAAATAAGTTATTTTAATATTTACTCCGAAGAAGATACGTCTACAAAAATAAATAATTAAACAATTACTGGTAACCACACGAGCAATAAAAATTAATATTTAAACTATAAAATTTCAAGTCAGAAAAAGAATTTTAAAAATGTGGCCACCCGAACATTTCAAGAAATTACAAAGATACTAGCGCCCAAGTGGCAATAGGAAACATTAAGTGTTCCATAACAGAATTTACTTTCAAAAATAAAACCCTTAGCAAAAAATTACAGATGCCTACACTGACTGATTTCAACTACATAATAAACCTAAGTGTTCAAGATAATCAAACCTATAGTTGAAATATAAAGTTTATATTATCAATAATATATATAGTTATAGACATCCTGGTTAGATAATGTTCTAGTCCTGAATAGGACTTCTCGTGGAAGTGTCGTATTTAGTAGTCTTTACTGCTAGCTGAACGCTAGGTATATATAGGTCTAGTTGATGGATTGGTAGGTGGGAAATTTCCTTATTAGGAAATTGATTATTAGTAATATAACGTCACACGCCAAGCAGCTGGGGGATATGCTTCGTCTATTTAGTCGCGTCCGCCAGTCTCTTGGTGTGCTGCAGATCCATTTGACTTGTTCCCAAGAATTAAATAGCCAAAGCTATTATTTATGCATTTTAGTGAGGATTACTCCATCTAGATATCATATTCTGAAGATTGAAAAATGACACCTGGACACGGGAATCGAACCCGGGACCTTTGGCTTAGTACGCCAATTCTCTTACCACTGAGCTATCTAGGATATGTCCCGTGCCCGGGGTCATTCATTCTTCTCTCTTCACTCATATTTTAAGGCAGAGTCTGTGATGGACGTGCGGAAATCATCGGCTACAAATGTGTGATTTATTAAGATCACGAGCTATCAGATAACGCAGCCATCTTCGACTAAGTAGTTGGCTTATTGCAGCCATTTGTACAATTATTATAACTGTACGGGATTGCATATTAATGAATAAAATAGCCAAAGCTATTATTTATGCATTTTAGTGATTTCGATAAGTCAGAAGAGGGGTGTGGGCTGACAAAAATAACATAATAATGGTTAAAAGTTTAGCTATTGAACATAAACACAATTATTCTTAGTATTGTTTTTTTAATGATACTATCGCTCTTAAAATATCTGGTGGTTTGCCTTGACCATTTTAACTCCTTGTTCTCTGCCTCGTGAGTTGGAAAAGGCTGCCTGGTCTAGATACTTGTATCGGTGGGAACGTGGACAAAAGCGTCAGTCTCGTTTAGTATAGTTTGCTGCTGCTTGGGTAAGTTAAGGTCTTATTAATCACGGCCGGATGTACTGAGATTTATTTTCCTACGGTTTCACACTCTATCGAAGCAAATAATGGTACATTTAAACTAATGTATACCTTACCAACTTCGGTAGCTGCTTGGTCTAAATGCGTCGCTCTCGCAATATACTAGAATGCCGATGACAAGGAAATCGGGGTTTGAATTATTGTCGAGTGTAATGAAGGTGATGTTTCTTAAATGATTTACCACTCTCTCTTCAAGTAAATATGGGTATAGTTCTCCAAATTCAACCTTACTCCTCCTGAACACATTATCTTAATTAGTTATGCATATAGCCCGAACGGGTGGTAAGACTTGGTACTAAACTAACTAGATACGAGTCGAATCCACCTTTTCTTTAATCTGAATCTGAACCTTAGAAAATCTGACAAACATAAGAGGTTAACTTTCCCACTTTCACACTAATTCTGGTATTGTTCACATTAAGTGGTAAAATAAGAGTCTTGGGGTAGATTTTTTTACTATTATGTTTGGCTGAACAAATAAAAAATAAAAAAGCCACTGAAAATTAAAATTGGAAACCAGGAGTTGGAAAGCACATAAAGCATTTAAAGTACTGCCTGGGAAGTGTTCTGACCAATTATGCCTACTGCGCGAAGAAAATTAGATCGAGGATCGCTATGACCAAGGAAGCTTTCAACAAGAAGAGGTTACTGCTGACCAGCAAGTTGAGTTTAGAACGGAGGAAGAAATTGATGAAATTCTATATTTAGATGTTTCCTCTGAATGAAGCAGAAACTTGGACTCTCGGGAAGATGGAAAGGAAATACTCGGAAAGCTTTGAAATGTGATGCTGGAGAAGACTTGAGAAGATTAGGTGTACAAACAGGATGGTGAACGAAGAAGGTCTAATAAGAGTGGAGGAGAAGCGAACAATTTTGGATGTAGGAGAAACTGTCTTCTGTACGAAGTTATAGAAGGCAAGGTTGAGGGAAAGAGGGCTTAGAAAGAAGGAAAATTCAAATATTGGATGACTTCAAGGAAAGAAGAACATTCTAGAAGCTGAAGGAGGAGCCATAGAACAGGACGCATTGGCTGTCTAAGTTCACTGACAAAAGGAATAGATGAGTCGTAAGACAGAACACCTAATAATAATAATAATAATAATATAAAATAATAATAATAATAATAATAACGATAACGATAATAAGCAACTAGTAAGTACTATAATGATCATAAATGAGTAGCTTGGAGTACAAATTTATGGGTTTTCGATTCACAAATCTGAAATTGTATTTTCAAATCTCGAATGTCATCAAGCATTCATGGGAGGTAAAGATTCTAAGTGCCAATCCATAATAAAGACACGCAAATTCATATCAGTATGTAAAGCATGACAGGTTTTAAAGAAGCCTATCCCAAAAGTTTTTGCCAGATGAAAACAAAAATCTCTATAGCTTATACTTATCTGAAGCCTTACAGCCCGCTTTGGTTTTACGCTGCGGAAGTCATCCATCTATTTTGATGCGCACTTTTTTTTTTTTTGCCCTAGGGCAGATTCTACCGTTATGTGGGTACCGACGAGATTTCGTTAACGTTGCCATCGTTGTCGTAATCCAATAATAAAGTGTATTTTTGTTTTTGTTTCGCTTCGCAGGCGGTTGCATTTCCATGTGAAGGTTGCTGAGCGTAACTCAATTAACAGGCAAGGCACAATTATTGGCGGGGCACAGATCCCTCTTGGGGGTATCCTCCCACCCCTCCCCACACTCCCTCATTTCCCAAGTCCTCCTACCTATCGTACACATAGCACTGCAGTAAATTTTGACTATACACGGAAGCGTAGTAAGTAGTTGAAAGTGGGAGTTAAGTCCCAGCTACTAACTTTACGAACTGCACGTAACTAACGCCGAATGTATGGCATCCATTCCTACTCCCTCCTACCATTCGCCCCTTCCGTGCCCCCTCTCCTGCACCTCCGCCAACTTCTACTTTGATTAAAGTTGGCCGGAGTTCAGAGGAGTTTAAAGCCTTTCGGGGATTAAAGTAGGTCTTGCAGGCCGAGAGTTGTTTCCATTGGTCAGCTTTACAGGCCAAAGGTATGGGGCAATTACATTTTGACCACTAGTAGATGTAGGAGGGGAGGGGTGGGGTTGTTTGGTATGTCCTGAGGTTCGATCCCAGGTGTAGTGATGGATTTTTAAAAAATGATGGAAAAGGGATGGGAGGGAGGGGGGGGGGGAGGGTTCTATATTAATAATACATTTTGGTCCACTCAGATTTTGTTCTAGACCAAATAAGCTACCCTTTTTAGGTGTGTGCAGTTTTCGCAGGTCTTAAACCCCTAAAAATGTAGGTACGCATCTTAGCGAAAACCCAACAAATTAATCATTAAGCTTTGGTTGTTTAATATCACGTGTATAATAATTAAAGCACTGCGTCACATAATTCATGTTTACTCTCTTAAATATTAATTTTGCGATTTTGTAAGTAGAACTAATATCTATCCTAACTGGTAGACACATTTACAAAGGCGTCAGTCTCGTCTTATCTGGTTTTCCATGGGTGAAAAGGTCGATGATCGAATCCCGACATAGTTCACTAAAGGTTGTTTATACTCAATTTTTTTTCTACTTTCCCTTCATACAAATAAGAGTACACTTCCTATAATTTTTAACTTCCTCTTTACCATCATATTAATTTATATATTCGAATAAACCGGATGATTAGCAAGACGGTGACACGCACAATAGAATATCTATGTGGGTATAATTTATATTAATAATTTTGAAACAATTTAAAGAATTACGAATGTATAATTTAGTGGAAATTTATCGGCATTCACCTGGAGAGTAATAAACTATTTAGATTTTAAAAAAATTACCTCACTACACTCAGCCCTTGTTCGAAACCTGACCTGCCCCTACCCGTCACCGGCCCAAATGTTGAACGTTAGATTTTAGTGTTTTTAAATTATTATTTTTCAAATACAAGAAAAGTTTGACGCAGATACGCCTCGCTGGATGTTGGGAGTGTCCCTGAAGTCGGAAAGATCTTGACAAGGAAGAACGGGACGATTGGTTGTAAAGCTTCTGGGATAAACACTATAGCGCTAGGGAAGGTTTCTTTATTGTCGTGTCTTCCTATTACCTTTGAGTTTATTCTCTCTATCTATCTCTCTCCTTTTGTCTTTATTCCTGGTAAACAAGTTTGTTTACGCCAGCAGACGTTTACAACATGGTTTGTACCAGGGATAAACGCTGCTACCTTTCAGTTGAGGGGAGATCGTTTATAGAGAGAGATCTAGCCAAGCTTTGTTCGTTGCAGTTCTTTGTATTTTTTTTTGTAGGCCTACCAGCACCTCCAGAGGTTCCGGAAACGTTTGGGTGTAGTAAACTTTCTGTGTAATTTCATTTACCTATATACTATCGACTTGTTAATTTTCAAACCGAGCACACACAATAAGATTAACTCGGAAACTTTCTCATTTCAAGCTTGAAAATGCTTTCGATTTATTTTAGCTTCTATGATTTGCTTGCCATAAAGGGGGGATTAACTACTTTATGTCCAGGTTAAGCGAGGCTTAGTAAAAAAACACGGGGGAGGGGTGCCTGGATGGGTGCGAGAGAGGCCAAGGAAAAAAAAATGTAAAAATTTAATAAAGTTATGCTTTAGGATTTATTAGTTTGATTAAAAAAAATACTATTGATAGTATGACAAGATAAGTTAAAACAATGCAATTTGTATATTTGAGTATCACCGAACACACATTAAATTAATTCATAGCTTTCACTATGTCAACATTATCAACTATTTCTGGATGAGCGCTAATAACAAACATGATCTAAACGTGTTTGTGTCATGGTTGTTCGGAGGCATGTCTTTACTCTGCGTAGCATTGAAAATGATCGTTCAGGTGATGAAGGTGTAGCTGGGACCACCATTTGTATTCTTAAGAGGATCCCTAACACAGGAAATAGTTTCTTCGTTTCAGGGTGCATTTCTTTGAATTTATTAACAAGTCTTCAACATTGTTTGGAGTTTGAATTAACTGTTCGAGAAATTCTTTTTCTCTTTTTTGCTTGGCCTCATTAATTCCAAATTAAGATATTGTTTTTAAGATGTGTTCATCCACAATACTGGAGCTATGAGAAAACTCTTTTCTAATTGACGATATTTTTCAAATCCATGTTGTTCAAACTAACATTCTGTTTCATTCATAATGCTATCTAGAAACTCATAATACATTTTTCTGTAGCATACGTTAGCTGACACAAAAGAGACTAGAAGCAGGACTTTTGTTCTATTTTAACCTTTTGGGATGCTTTATTTTTCTTGTTCATTATTGATTCTTTGTGACGAAGGGAAACTTCATACTTTTTAAACTTCTGAACTGATTTATTCTAAATACTATATCCTTATGAAATCGGTTGATTCATAATCAACATGTTTTGTGTTCATAGCTTGCAAACAAAATAATAAAAACCCTTTTGCATGATGTATATTAAGATCAATCCATAGACGATCTTTACACCAATAGTTTTGAAAATGGTGGTTTCTTCCACCTTTATTTTATGGTATAAAATTTTAAGGTTGATGGGGCTTTCAACAGACGCACTATCTTCATGTTCAATTGTAAAAGGTACGGGTTTGACATCTGAAGGTTGATATTTTCTAAACAGACTCATTATCTTCATGTTCAATTTCAAAAAGTACATTTGGACATCTGAAGGTTGATGGGGATTTTCAACAGACGCATTATCTTAATTTTCAGTTTGTAAAGGTAAATGCTGGACATCTGAGACTGTATCTGAAAGAAGATAAATAAAAATCAATGTGAAACAAATTTACATTTATTTATTGCCTTGAACATTTAAATGCATTATAGTGCCATTAAAATAAATAAATGGTACGACACAATTGCACGTACTTTCTCGGATATGTTATAGTTAGAAACAAAAATAAAAAAAACCCAACTATTAGTGAAAGTCCCAGTATAAGATCCACTGTTTGGATAGTAAGTTTTGATATTATTCAACACCTTTAAGAACCAACGACCAACATTTGTAGACATGCATAGAAAGGCGTCATTCTCGTTATGTCTGAGTTTTCGGTTATTGGGATCCTCAGTAGGATTTACGAATATGTTTCCCCCACTATCCCTTCACACAAATTAGGTCACAATTTATCAAAACTCTACCTTCCTCATCCCTACCCTGATTGTTTGAATATGCGAGCATTTGTATGGATAGCTAGACGTAGTGTTAACATTAAAAAAAAATGCCAATCTGTATAATACCAGTTCATTGAGAAATAACATAATTTATGCACTTTAGTTTAAATATCAATGAATTAAACTAGATAGGTATTGTTTGAAGGAAACAGGCTAAGAAGGATGTATTTGAAAGAATCGCATATCTGACTAAAGCCATACGACTGTTGAATCCCGTTGAGGATTAATGACACAAATATATTTAAGTAATTATTAAATTAGTTTTCTTTTATATTCTACTTCAGCATTAACATGGGTTGGTTTGAAAATAGTTCATTGCGCCCATAACATAAAACGTATTTTCATCCCTAGTCAGTTGTAGCGCTTAAGTATTTTCGTAACGTTTTAGTGGCTCTACCGAGCCTTTTGTTATTGTTACTTGTTTGTTTATTTGAGGTCTTTCGTTTCTTTCCTCAATACCACTATTACCCTTTCATTTTTTTTTTCACTCTAAATTTATTTTGCTTTTCATTTTCCACCAGTAAATCTCCGCTGTAATCCGGCTTTCCCACCCCCACCCTTCCATCTACCCCACCCTTTGAAACATTTTCGCACGACTCCGATTTCCCCACCCCTCCAACGAATGTTTGTTTTTTCTAACAGCTTGGAATTAGATGCAGCGCGTGGTTTATCGGGCCGTGTTTTTGTTTTCTCCTCTCTCGTCGTTCCTCTTCCCTTCCTCCCCTCCTTCCCCCTTAGTGTAACTACCATTGTCCTAATCTCCCCTCTCTATTTTTGTTTTTACGTTCCTGTCATCATCTGCTTCCTCTCATTTTATAGGTACGATTTCATTGACCTTATAATATAATTCTGACGGAATCAAGAAGGACTCAATGGAATACTATCAATTTTGTCCAGAGCATGGGGAATAATACCCAACATATGACACGCGGACTAAACGTCAAGCTTGTTTAGTCTGGTTTTCCGACGAGGTTCGGGGTTTGTAAAATTTCAGTGTTTGTTTTCTCATACTCTCTTCTCTGATGCGGGCGCACTTTCTGAGTTACTTTTCTGATCCTTAACCCTTAAATTAGTCCGTTAATTACAATTGATTTTAACCTACTAATATAAATAAAGATTACGATATTTCTTTTTAAGGTGATCTGATATCAAAGTGATTTTCCTACCCTTAGCTAAGTACATAATATTATGTTCTCCTATACTTTTAGAGTACTATTGTTTAATTTCGGGTCACCCTTAAGATATTTACTAATTTTATACTGAGAATCAAATAGTCAAAGCTATTATTTATGCTTTTTAGTGAGGATTACTCCATATAAATATATTCTGAAATTGTAAAATGACCCCTGGACACGGGAATCGAACCCGGGACTCAGGCCCCAGTTTCGATTCCCGTGTCCAGGTGTCATTTTTCAATTTTAAGAATATAATTTTATACTGGTTTATCTTGTTATCCAATTAATAGATATTTAGACAGAGGGGCTGGCTGTGTTATATTAGCCCTATTGTCCTAGGGCAAGCCAGTTTGTAAGTCGTGTGTGATGCACTCTGTTAATTTTGGAAAGTTAAAGTTAAATACCTCAATAAATAAATAAATAATAATTTAGCACTTATTTCCCCCACCAAGTCTTACTTACCGTACGTGTCCTACGCATTTTAATCACACCAATGGGGTAGGGATGAGTCAGGTAGAATCTAGAAAATGTATTCACATTTGATTGGTAGGAGTGTGGTAATCCGTTTAGGAAAAAACACTCGGTCGGGATTGGATCTCCGACTCCCTACCCTTCAAAGGAAACCAGATGATACTGACATATAGCCTACGTATCCACCCATACGGGTAATTTCGCGTTTAAAAAAGACGCCTGTCAGTTCCGCCAAGCCGCACGATGTGAGAAGAAACGACATCGAAAAGAGTGACAGGGACCAACAAAAGCATTCTAGTGCGCGCCGTTTCGCGAGACTATGGCGTCTCCTCGGAATCAAAAACCTTGTCGACGTCTCTCTTTCTTCCCGATGAAGACCGACGCCTGCACGTCAACTCTTTTGTTTCTCTTAATATAATACGTCCCTTGTCAACTCAGGGGCGCTTGATGTAAGCTGTTCAGTGGCCCGGTAAACAATGGTCGTGCAATTCTTAGCAGTTCCTTTCTTCCCGGTCACGCGTCACTTTGTCAACGGGACGTCTCTTTTGAACGATTGAGGTAATTTTATTATTAATTTTTATTATTTGATAAGTTTAACACATTGGCTATTATTGTACTTTTTTTTTTCTACACATCCATTATTGTTTCCAGCCTATGGCCTGGATCAGCTTTTTATTCAAGTCATACTTTTCTATTAACAGCTGGCTAGGCCTGTCGTAGCTTCATATGCCTTAGGATTTAACTTTAAAATTAGGAAAGGCACAACATCCAGTCCCCGGCCGTTAATTTATCAATGTTAGAGGGTAAAATCATATTTTCATCAATAAGCATTAGCTCATTAGGCATACACGCTTTCGACTGAGATAAGGTGTCGGATTGGTTATTATACAGATATATTTAATGTTTATGAGCTTTACTTATATACGGTTACTCCGCGTTATTAATTCTAAAGTGCGTATAACCCGAACGGGTAGTAAGACGCGGTGCTAATAATAATAATAATAATAATAATAATAATAATAATAATAATAATAATAATAATAATTCTAAAGGAACACCAGATGAGTTTTAAAGAAACGCGCCAGCATTTTCCTGAAAAAAAATAATCCTTACAGGTAATGCTGAGTGCCCTCTCGACCGTCCCGTCAACGCTGACAAATGCCATAAAGCGCTCGGATATCACCGCGTACGTACTATAGCAATGGTATTTAACTTTATTTTCTTTCGCGAACCTCAAGATATAGATTCTCTTCAATTTCGTACACCCAAAGTTGTTGCTTCATAATACATATTATATACATACAGGAGAGAGAGAGAGAAATAAATTGCACTTCCAAATCGTATTTTATTACGTCTAGGTCTCTTGTGGCAAATCCTAAATCTGTCCTTGATTATTCAGTGTTTATCATGGAATTTTATATATATATATAAATCTTATGTGCACCATAAGATGTCTTCGCTTACCTAGGGTAAAATACCAAAGTACTATAAGATTCGTCTGTAGAGAGGATAGAATATCCAATTATGGCGGATTGAACCACCACCAGTGTAGCTAGTCGAGAATCGACTCCGGACTCTCAGGTGAAAGTGAAATATACAATCTCTCTCTCTCTCTCTTCACCGTGTCATTTATTATTATTATTCTTGTCTGGAAAATGTTCAACATAAAACTCTCTTTTCTCGTCGATTTTATTGTGTTTTTTTTAATATTCCATTAACAACATTTCTTGTAAAATTTCCCCTTGATCATGTTGGTAGATATTCATGTCCCTTCTCGGGCCTCTCGTAATCTAAAATTGTTTTATCTCAATGACTCTTACAAGGTCAGTCCTATAGACCATATATCTATAGTGCAAATTATAGATTTGTTGAATGCGACTTTTATCACAAAAGAAGAGTAAACATTTACTTGGTCATAATCAATCAAATATTTCTCCAGTAGATTATTATTATTATTAGCACCGCGTCTTACTACCCGTTCGGGTTATACGCACTTACGCTAATGTGTAATGGTAGGGTGATTGTGAGATGAAATGGAGGACCTACAGTTTAACGTGGGATCCTGACCACGGTGGAGGCCTGGCATTCCACACATTCACAAGTTGTGATTAATACACGTCTTGTCAGAGGTGAAGGAAGGGTTTGGCAATCAGACAAATCTGTGCAGGGACCGAGGATTGAACCTCGGACCCCCTGTAGAGAAGTCCGACACCTTACCTCTAAACCACCAGGTCACCTTTCTCCAGTAGAAACATAAGAGTTTAATTTTATTCACATGGTGACCTCAACAGTTGTTGAATATCTGTCATGACCATAACGGCATTAGATGAGAAATTTTTAAATTAAGTGAAAAAGCTGTCATTAAATTACAGGACACTCTTGACAAATATTAAAGAACTTTCGATATAATCATGTGAAGAAAATTAAACTCTTATGTTTGAACTGAAGCAATATTTTATTTATATGTACAAAAAAAAAAGTTTTGCTATAAAAATAGCAAAAACACTGGACTTTTCTCGCGTCCTCTTCCACCCCACCTTAAGGAACTTCCCGCCTCGGTGGCGTAGTTGGCTAACGCGCTTGTCATGTTGAGCTTCACTGCTAAGGACGGGGAGATCGAGGTTCGAATCTCGGTTGGGTGAACTGGTTTTTTTTTCCTAAATGTTTTTCCACTCTCCCTCCACACAAATGCTGGTTCACTTCCTCTAATTCAACCTTCCCAATTCCTAAATCCATTAACGTCATTAGTACTTAAAGCGTATAACCCGAACGGGTCGTAAGACGTGGTGCTAAATATTATTATTGATATTATTATTATTATTATTATTGAACTCTTTTATAATTAATTTACTCGGTAAATGTTCTACCTCTAATATATAAATTTACATTATTATTAATTTACATAATTATGCTTGTATTTATTGTTTTTTAAACTAGATTAATGATTATTTATTTTCACTGTTACTATTTCTGTTTATTATTATTTTTCTTATTTTTAAATAACATTACGTGACATAACTTAGCAATGATTGTTTATTTAATTTTCTTATGTCATTATGCTTATATGTAAGGTACTTGTGTACTTTTTAGTGCTGGGCTGTTATAGGTTTTGCTTCTGTTGGCCAGCCCTATAGTAAAAAAAATTGAATTTATTATTCTGCACTAGTGGATAGGGGAACGAAGGTCTGGTTTTTATGGGGATGATGGAACCGTGGGTATGAGACTGAGGTTGCTTACTATAAATTCTACTCGCCTCATCCCTACCTCATTGTTTTCACAACTGAGCGGATTGCTCGGATGGGTTAGTAATACAAAAAGTGAGAGATAAAAAAATATATTTTTAAATATCTAAGAAATAACCTGCATCGGTAGACACGTGAACTAAACGTCGCACTCGTCTGGTTTTACAGGTTTCAAAATTGTTCATCACTCTACATACACTCAATTGTGAGTACACTTCCTCCAATTATATCTTCCTCAGCCCTACCCTACTAAGCATAGTTAAATGTGGATAGCTTAGACGAGTAATAAGACGCTTTATAAGAATGAAAAAATCACTAGGTAGTATTGGATCATTTTTCAAACTTATATTTTAAATAATAAGGAAAAGTGATACAGAATAAATATTAAATATATGAGGGAATTTGCTTTAAACTGTTACTTAATTCTTTGTACAGCCAAATAGCAAAAAAAAAAAAACCCAACAATGTTGTTGGTATTTGAGGGAATTTTTCATTCAAATCCCTTCTTGTTTACGGGATTCATATTTCTCCTAGCTTTCCCATTTGAGAGTTTGTAATAACTTTTTTTTCCCCCTGTTCGTGTTTACGTGGGAAAATTGCTTACACTTTGTGTACCCATCGTTCTAAAATTCTCGACCACTTTTTTTTTTTTTTTTGCTCCTGTAAGTAGTCAGGTTGAGGAAAGAGTAGGAGGGGTGGGATATTCCCCAAATTCCCACAAATGTCTCGTCGCTCCTTCGCCCAAGCCTGTGCATATAGAAGGGGGTCGGATGGGGTATGGGGGTCCTCCTCCCTTGGTATGAAACACTGTCTACGGGGAAATGGTGTGTAGTAATGTTTATTGGTCTGTAGCTCACGCCACGCCACGCTGAACAGAGAATAACATCCATGAAAACTGTTCTGGTGGGAGGGATTTTTCTTTTCTCCTTTTGTCGTCGCTCCCGGTGGTGGCGTGGTGACGGAGAGTCTCGTAAAGGACGCCACGCGTCGGCATCTGAGCTTTTTTTTTATTTAGTGCGCTTACACACGAAAACAAGTTTGGCATGGTATTTTTGTTGTTGTTATTGTTGTTGTTGTTGTATGAATACTCATAGCACCAAGACTATTAGCGAATTAATTTAAGGTGGGATGGAAGGAAACACGAGAAATTGCCAGTATTTTTGCAATTTTTATGTTAAAACTTTTTTTGGCTAAAATAAATCAAATATTGCTCCATAACGAACATAGAGTTTAATTTTCTTCATATGTTGATATCAATATTTGTTGAATATCTGTCACAAGCATAGCGGCATTTGATGAGAAACCTTTTAAATGAAGAAATAAAGTTGTCATTAAATCCCAGGACACCCTTGACAGATATTCAAGAAATTTTGAGGTCACCATGGGAAGAAAATTAAATTTTATGATTTACCAAAGCAATATTTTATTTTTTTCGGCCAAAAATATGTTTTATCATAAAAACTGCAAAATGCTAGCTTTTTATCGCGTCCCTTTATATCCCACCCTAAGGGATAGGAATTATGAGGGTCAAGTAGAGGAAATGCTCGCATATTTGCGAGAGGGTAGGATGTGTAAATTTTAGTGATAAATATGAATGCATATAAAACCACCCCCTAGACGTATCTAAAATTCTAACCTAGACGTCCCCGTTACCGGCAAACCAGAAATGTCAAGATTAACGCCTCTGTCCGCATACACAAACGTGCGGGTATTTAAAAAAATCTAAGCATGGAAAAAGCTTTTATTTTGTGTGTAGTGCCTTTTGTCAGCGAAAGAGAAAAGTGTGTTTTTTAAGTTGAATACTTGAGAATTATGTCGACCCTAAAGTTAGATGGCAGGTGTATAATTCGTATAAGTAACACACCCGCAACCATGGGCACGCAGACAAATACATCGATAACATCTTGGCTGGTTTCCTGGGTACGGGGAGGTTGAGGTCCGAATCCCAGCTGGGGTAGCTTATTCGTCTTTCCACAATCAAATTCAAGAACATTTTTTCAAAATTATACTTTTACTCTCCCTAACCGACAGGATGCACACATATACATATATATACAGAAATAACGCTAAATACATTTTTGTATTCTCATGTTCTTAAAACATTTGGACTGGAAGCTCATTTTTATTCAAACATTTTTTAGCGTCGCGTTTTATTACCCGTTCGAGTAATACACCGATATCCTTGTTAGACTAATGTGTAGAGGATGAGGAAGATTGCTTTTAGAGGAAGTGTACCCGCAATTGCATGGAGGTAAAGTATACAACCGTAGAGGAAAAACCACCCTCAGTACATCTGACCAGGATTAGAAACTCGATCTCCCTGTCATCGGCAGTGTAGTCTATTGTGATAGTGACACATTAGACCATGTGGCCACCGAAGCGGGTCTTATTATTATTTGCTTCGAACCACTCTACTTGAGCCCCCTTGATGGGATCCGAACTTGGGACTCTCAGGGAGATGAAGTTGCTCTCAACAGCCAAGCGTCTAAACTCAAATCAAACAGGCTCGCGCAGTGAAGTGCGTAGCGCTTTCATATTTGAGATATTCGCTGAAAAGCGATAGCTCGAATGTAAACTCTAATAGAGAGGGTACGTTTATTGACGGTCCACTTTGTAAAAGAACCTTTCTTGGAGATCTTGACTGTGATCAAGAACTCAAACTGGCGATTTCGTTGCGACTGAAAGAGTTTTTTTTTTTGTATGCGCTGCGTCTTATTACCCATCCGAGCTATCCGCATGTTTACATTAATTGGATAGAAATTAATATATATAATTTTAGAGGAAATGTACTCACATTCACATAGAGGGAGAAGGGATAAAAACGGGCAAAAAACCCAACTCATTACATTCGATAGGGATTCGAGCACAGACATCCCCAGATATTATCTCATCACCCGAACTCCACCCCCACCCCCCAAATAAACCTGACATTTATTCTAAAAAGCTTTGCTAACAATTATTATTTAGACATGGAAGACGCATAAACCAAGCATACCATTTTCATGTTTTCTTATTTTGTAAATTCACAGCGAGTTTGGCTCTTTTTTCTGACAGTTTTTTTAATTAATCGGTCTTAGTACCCTTTTGGGTTGTAGGCATTCATTAATTACTCTAATTGGATGGGGATGAGGAAGGTACAATTTTAGAGAAAGGTATCTCTATATTTTCGTGAAGAGAGGAAAATGTTAAAAATGAGAAAGCAAAAATAAATACAGGGTGTACCGTAAAATATTGGACCCACTTCAGTGATGGGAAGGAGACACAAAAACAATGAAAAAGTAAATTTAAACATGTTTCCCACTTGACCTTGTTCCCGAGCTATATTCATTTGTACTCTAGTAAAGTGGAGCTACTTAACATTATAAGAAGTGCTCAAAATGGCCACCTTTGACCTGAATGCAAGCATGGCGATGCATTGTATTTTTGAAATATTGTGGCATTCTCCAACAGGACAACAGCAGACTTGCATTTAGGACGAAGGTGGCCGTTTTAATCAGCCCTATAATGTAAAGCATCTCCACATTACTGGAGTATAAATATGGCTGTAGCTCGGAAACAAGGTCAAATGGGACACATGTTTATATGAACTTTATTAATTGTTTTTGTGTCCCACATGTCACGATACGTCCTGTATATGTACCCTAGTACACCGGACCAGAACTCGAGACGTTATCTCTCCATGACTAACTGGCAATCAAGTCAAACATGAGAATGATGTGATGCATTAGACCATTGTTTCTCAAAGTGTGGTCCGCAGGATCTCAGGAATTATCGTAATAAAAAATAAATTAAAGAATTTTGATCACACATATTACATAAGATTGAAATGTAAAACTCTTCTGTATTTCTTTTTCTAGGTAGATAATAGGCCTGCTAATATAGAAAAATAAATCTTTATCAACCTTAAGTCAACAAATCTAAATATTTTATTAGAAAAAATTATAAGGATTAGGATGTTAATGAAATAAAAAAAACTATTGCTTAACTTTAAGTATAGGGTAGTAAAATAAAACTGCAACCTCAATAGTTATTGGAATGCACTTTCCAGTAGGAAGACCTTGAGTCCCATTTGATTCGAATGCCACCGTTACTGAAAATACCTTAACTTCCAAGTTTGACCTACTATTTCCGCTCTCCCTGGTTTTCCATCAGTGACGTCATCCCCCTCCCATTTTACCCATACCTTAGATCAATGACCCTAAATGACTTTATCAGAATATTGCAATCCTGCCCATTTGATTTCTTACCCCATTTGAGTATTACTGAGAGGATTGGTTCAGTATAAAGTGTGTGTTCCGATATTTTTTTACCCCATTTGGTGTATAATTTTTGGCTCGAATCCAATTGTTTGTGTTTCGATTTTTACCCTGAGTTCGAATCTTTAGAAGCCTAAAGACTGGAATCTTAGCGCTCATGTTAAAGTCAGAGCTACTCAATATTATACTGTTACCATAATTACATGTTACCTCACGTGCAACTCTGGCTCATCAATTATTATAAAGCCAAGTCCTTCCGTTTAAAATGTTTCTAATATTAATGATTTTTTTTATCCTTTATATTGGACGCACACTTAATTTTATAGTCTATTAATTGTAATCTTTTATTTCTATAACAACGTTGCTACTCTTCTATTTGTAGCTGTTTAGGTATTCATGGTAGTACTGTAATAAATAAAAAAATTGCATCAAGTACCAGCTTTGGTGGTCAATTTGTTTAAGGCGTCGTTATCACAATAGACGAGATTTTGGATGATGGGGAGATAGTGACTCGAATCCCAATCGGGTGTACTGAGTTTTTACCCTAAATGGCTCACCACTAACCCTACACGCAAATGTGGGTACGCTTTGTCTAAATTCAAGCTTACTCAGCCATAACACTTCAGAAACTAGTTTATTTGCGTACAGCCTGAACGAGCAGTAAGACACGGTAACAAAAATAAGTAAACATACTGTTATTGTAATAGTTAATGTGTCCTTTTAAAATAAATTATTACTAATCTCTGATTGACAAACCCTTCCTTCACCTCTGAAAAGACGTGTATTAATCACAGCTTGTGAATGTGTGGAATGCCAGGCCTACACCGTGGTTCGGATTCCACGTTAAACTGTTGGTCCTCCAGTTCATCTTACAATCACCCTACCATTACATATTAGCATAAGTGTGTACAACCCGAACGGGTAGTAAGACGTGGTGCTAATAATAATAATAATAATAATAATAATGATGATGATGATAATGATGATGATGATGATGATAATAATAATGGACTGTTGTAGCTATGGCTGCAGATTATCTCGCTAAAACTTTTTATTTATGCAAGTTATATATAATGGGGCCTCCCTCTATAATTTAGATAAGGGTTTACTCGTCAAAGGCTATCCAATGTCCATGGAGTAGGAGCTTTCGGTGTTTAATTCTAAGCAAAACGTTTATTTTTTTCCCTTCATACCACGATGATAACTTTTAAAATGCCCCTCTCTCAGACTAGCTATTTGATGTACCATACCACTTAATGTGAGAATTGAGATGATATTTTTAACCAGAGAGAAATACTTTATTTGTCGATAAACAATCTTCCACAAATCAGAGTTTCCATGGTGATGTAAACAAAGAATTATCGTACAAATGAACCACCGTGCACGAAGCAGAAGCTGGACATTCTCTATAAAAATCGGATTTTCGTTGGAAGATACTAATATTTTTGCGATATCATGGACGCTTGGATTTTAAATTGAGCGTTAGTTTGTAAAAAAAAGGTTCAGTCATTTTCTCATAATTTAATATACCATAAATGGGCTTAACCAATTATATATCCAGGGCTAGTTTGTAATTAGGGTCAATCTTAATTCATTCATTAAAATATAGCAACATTCTGGTAGAAAATATTTTTTTTGGCCAACGTTGATGATAGTATTTCACTTTTTTATTATTGTTATTTTATTGGTATTAATAATATCTATCAAAAGTAACAGCTGAAGATCACATGACCCGACGTATGAATACGCGAAAGTTGATCAAGTAACATTATAGCCGTCAGATAAGAGTTTTCTTATGAAAATTGTACTTTAGATACATTATTCGAAGATCTCTTCTTCACCCTTGTGCGGTTTTTATGTAAATACCGTGCTAGCTTCTAAACTATTGAAGTGCGCGGTGATCGATCAAAGAAAAGTCCTTCTAAAGTGTTTCTTCACATCGAACTGAAGCGTCTAGTTTAAATATTTATACAGAGTTCCTTTAGAGAACATCTGCATGCCATGTTGTTTTATAAACTATTTCACAAAGAAGTTGAAACGTTCTGGCAAGTTGAAATTTAATCACTTATGGAAATAGGTTTTATTATATAAGTTTAAAAAAACGTGCTAAACGTCCTACTAACCATCCTGGCTATCTGCATATTTTTACAAATGGAATGTGAATGAAGAAGGCAGAATTTAGACGAAGTAGGCATGTATCCTTATTTGCCTAGAAGGGGTAAAGGCGGTAGGAAAAATTGCCATATCACACCCGGCAGGGGTTGGAACCTCAATCTCCCGTTACAGGTAAACCAAATAAGTTGGAACAGGCGCTCTTATTCGCATTGATAGGATACGGGTACGTTTAATTTTTATATTCGCAAATAATTAGATAATAAACAAAGGTAAGTTTGTAATAAAATACTCCATTACCATTACTACTGTGACCTAAGGGGGCCGCCCGGGTAAGCGAGACATTACCGTGCCAACGTCCGTCTCTGACGCATTATTTAGCTATATGATGATTTATTACAAAATATTGCTCACGCCATGATGAAGTCGAAATATTACGTAAGGGCTCTTATTCCTTAACACCCCTAATGTTTGAGTTTTATCAATAGAAAACATATTTTAAAAATGTGATATTAGCTCATTTTTGACGACTTTTTAAGCATATTTGTGGAGCTATGAGCTTAAACTCGGTGAAGATGGATTCATTTAGGCTATTTTTAACAAATATAGTAATTTTTATCTTTTCGATACCTTACAGGTAGAGAAAGTGTTGTGATTGTCACAAAAATTCGATGACGTTTCATGACCCCCCCGAATCCGAAAAAGACGTCAATGCCGTCTGTTTGTCTGTACCTCGGAGTAGAGCCTAAACTATTTTAACGATTCATCTAAGATTTGGTATCCAGGGTTTTCATAAGGTTGCCCCGAGGGGCTTTTTGAAATTGTAATCTAACCCTAAAATGAAGGGTAGTTTCCGAGCGTAAAGAGAAAAAAAACCGATTATATCAAAATCGGCTCTAACTCCTTTGATTAAATGTCATTTCTAAGTATTAATTATTCAAACAAAATTGCTATCCTCAATTTTTTTTTGTCAAAATGACTTTAAGGGTTCCATACAGATGCGTAAATTCTAAATTTGTATCATATCGCCATAGCTCTTTTAGATATGAAATATATGTCTATTATATTAAAAATCTTTAATTGAAATATATTTTTATAAAACCAATAGTTTCTGAGATATTGGCAAATATATTATTAAAATTGTAACGCAATAATTCTCTAATGCCATAGAGCAAGTAAATAAGTAAGTCTCTCAAAAAGTTAATGTTCTTTTTCCTTTAACCTCTTAGGGAAATGTTTGTACACCAATGATCTATCTCTATCACTTGACAGCTGACCTTGTGGCAAGACTACAAAGACTCCAGAACACATGTGTTAGATTTATATTCGACCTCCGGTCACGTGATCATATTTCCCCATACTATAAGAGACTAGCTTGGCTAAGGCTTAAAGAAAGACGAACTCTACACTCGATGACAATCATAAAGAAACTATTGACTACCAACTCTCCACAATACCTTTCTTCACGTATTCGCTTAGTCAAACCTAATAATAATTTCAACACTCGATCACAAGAAAACTCAGTTTTATTCATTCCTCTTCATAATTCAAATCATTACTCAAATTCTTTCACTGTTTCAGCTTCTCGTTCATGGAATACCCTAACCAACGATGTAAAGAAATTAGAATTGAATGGTTTCAAGCGAAAAGTCGCAAATAAGCTGCGTGTGGAAGCTCATTCTTGAAATTGAGAGGGGTGAGACGTATGTGTGTGTGTGTATGTGAGCGTGGTACCTAATCCTTGTGTATTTTAGCTCTATTTTTTTCTCTTTTTCTTAATACTTTTGGTGTGTTTATATATATATATATATATATTATTTTGTTAAACTTCAGTTTAAATTATATTGGTTAAGTGTAAGAAAAGGCAGTAGCCTTAACTTCGACATAAAAGTCGATTATTATTATTATTATTATATTATTATTATTATTATTATTATTATTATTATTATCATCATCATCATCAATTTAGACTCAATAGTCAATATTTACCCTTTTTATTGGTCAAAATTTTTAAATGAGAAATTTAACAGCAATGCGATGACCTGAAGATGTGCAACCCCTAATAAAAGGTCGAAAATTTTAACAGGAAGTTGAAATTTCATTACGAAGTGTTGACCCTTGTGCCCCCATTAGCGACCTTTTTTATTGGCCCAAATATACAAATGAAGACTTTAAAAATAAATTTATAAAATTTAAAACCGGGAGTCAAAAAAGTTTTACGTGAGTATAGTGTAATTTGTGGTCGGGTTTGCTAGTGTGTACCATTTTGTTTCACATATATTACGTGTTTTGAATAAATATCTTCATTTTTAGACATTGGAGTGAGAAGTCACTGCGTAGTTACGTACCGTTTATTTGATAGGCTAACAACATAACATTTTAAGATATTGACATGACAAAGAATGGTTGTAAGTGAAAAGTCTAAGGGAGTATAAGTTCTCGATTGATTCTTTATCGCTGACCAAAGTGGCTGCCTTAAGATTTCTAGTACAACATCTTTCACCTGTAAAGAGGGTGACCTGGTGGTGTAGAGGTAAGGTGTCGAACTTCTCTGTTAGGGATCCGGGGTTCAATCCTCGGTCCCGGTACGGATTAATCTGATTGCCAAACCCTTCCTTCTCCTCTGACAAGACTTGTATTATTCAAAACTTGTGAATGTGTGGAATGCCAGGCCTCCACCATGGTTCGGATTCCACGTTAAACTGTAAGTCCTCCATTTCGTTCACAACAACCCTACCATTACGCATTAGCATAAGTGCGTGTAAACCAAACAGGTAGTAAGATGGGTACTAATAATAATAACATGGAAAGAGGGTAGGAAATATCTTTCTGGGGATAAAAAATGGCACCCATTAGGGGAACCGTTAGTCTCCGACCGACTTCTTTGGTCTTGGGATAAAGTGCTTGCCTCAGTTCGTAGGTTCAAACCCAGTCGGAGTTGACGGATTTTTCTTGAATAATGCAAATCCATAGCACAACTTCCTTCGGAAGGGTAGGAAATCCATCGGTCCAATGTCGATTGTGGTATGTAAAAGAATCCTTGAAGGAACGTGAAAATAATAATACATTAATTATAATATCCTTCAAGTTTCCCAGAATTTGAATGCTCCTTATTCTTAATCTCCTCTTTTCCTCAACTTTGTTTTCCTACACGTCGTGCAGAAGACAATCCCTCCTAAGGATCTGTTTGATCCAGTTTGCTTGTACCCAAGAATCACATCCAAAATGGTGTCCTTTTTACCCACTCTTTTTAGGACTTCTTCATTTGTCACCCAATCTGTCCACCTAATCTTCTCAAATCTTCTCCTGCATCACATTTAAAAGCTCTCTAAGTATTTCTTTTACATATTCCTGAGAGTCCAAATTTCTGATCCATACAGGGAAATGCTCCAAATGTAGCATTTCTTCATTTTCTTCCTCAGTTCCGAACTCATCATGCTGATCATCAGTATAATCTTTTCTTGTTTTTTTTAACCACCGCTTCTTACTACCCATTCGGGTTATACGCTTATGTACTAATTACACTAATGGTTTTAGAGATTATGTAGATTATATTTAGAGTAAGTGTAGGGATTTATCCGCATCTGCGTGGAGGGTGGGTGGAAAACTAATTGGGAAAAAACCATCCTCAATATACCTGACCTAGATATGAACCTCGATCTTCCCGCCATCGGTAGTCTAGTATACTGCGAGGGTAGCACGTTAGACCACGCGGTCACCAAAGCTGTTCTCTTCTTGTCGAAAGTTTCCTTGACCATGGCGATCCTCGACCTAATTTCCTTGGTTCACTAGGCATCGTTTGTCGGCAGACTTCCCTGGTAGGCTACTTTAACTACTCAATGCTTTCCAACTCTTGGTTTACAATTACCACATTTTCTTAGAATTAAAAGCTTTGAAATTTTTCTAAATAATCGATATTGATTAGTTTGATTTTAATGATAAATAGCCAAATAAATGAATACATCCCATGTTTGTTAAATATAACTTGTTTTTTTCTTTTTTCCAAAACATTTCTTTGCCAAGAAAAGTGGCATTGTTTGAAATGTTTGCAAATATATTATAATCCTTTCAGAGAGCTAATAGGAACGTTGATGTAACTGACCATAGGAACTAGACCAGATATAGCTTTTTCAGAGCCTAGGAATCACATACAAGAAGGGCTCGAATAAGATGAAAGGGTTTGTGGATGCTGATTGGGCAGCATGTACACAAGACAGAAGATCTTACACAAGATTTGTTTTTGTTCTTGCAAATGAAGCAATGACTTTGGAGGCAAAGAAACAGCACACTGTGCCATTATCAACTACTGAAATAGGATACATGGGATTAACTGAAGTTGTAAAGGAATCAATTTATTTAAACAAATTCCTGAAAGAAGTAGGATTGGGAAATTAACAAAACATCCCAATTTACATAGACATTCAGTGAGACCAAAAACTTGAAAAGAACCCAATGTTCCATACATGAACCAAACATTTATAGATTACGTCATCATTTCATCAAGGAAGAGCCCGTTTCCCCCCCCCCCCCATGAATTTTGACCCCCTCTTCCTCCCACGTAAGGGATCGTAAGAATTTTTGTCAACCCCCGCCACCCTTTATCTTACCCAATTTTTTTATGATTTGGTAAATTAGATTATTTTAATCATTTAGTTATGTTTGTTAATAAAGCGAGTGATTAAATTTTATAATACTTTAGTTGCAGTAAGTAAGTGAAATATAAGTGAAATTTTATAAACAATATATTTATTTTCTGACAAAAAGATCATTTAGGTTTTATCTCATCATAATCATTGATAATAAACCTTAATATTCTGCCCCCCCTTCCCCGTCTTGTAAGAAAACGTAAGAAAATACTCTCCCCCAAAACCCTTACGTAATTTAAAGAAGCCCCCCCCCCCCCTCAATTCTATATTATTAAACTAATGTAAATTGCTGTTGACTATAATGATCAGTAAAACGAATGTCACTAAAGAGATATGAGGTAAATATGAAAAAGGTAATCAAGGTGTGAATGTAGGGGACGTAAGTAAAATACAATGTTTTTGAAGTTTTCATCGGAAAACATTTTTTGTCCAAATCAAATAGTTTAATTTTATTCACATGGTGATATCAACAGTTGTTGAATATCTTTCACGAGTATATTAGTATTTGATGTTAACTCTTTAAGTGAAAAAAAATATTTCATTAAATTCTAGAACACACTTGACAAATATTTAAGAACGGTTGATATCACTATGTGAAGAAAATTAAACTTTATGTTTCCGCTGGGGAATTATTTGATTTATTTTGATCAATAAAATTTTACTAAAAAAACTGGCAAAAACACTGGTCTTTTCTCGCGTCCCCTTTAATCCTACCATAATAAAGAACTCAGTAGAATTTGCACCTGTAATGAATTGCAAGCCAGTTTCTCAGGTAAAAAACAACCTAACCGCAGTTGATCCAGCCGGAATTTGAACTAGAATATCAATCTTCAGGGTAGATTCGGTCACTATGCTGGTTCCTATTGATAATCTGCCATCGCTTATGGGTGAGTTGTCAAAGTCAATGCCGGGTTCTAATGAGCGCTGGTTTGTCGCGCTCTGATGCAACCTGCATTGCATGGTTGCGTCCGTGTTTCACGCCTCACCGGTTCGACTACCGATGTAAAACAAGTGGTTTGTAGCTGTTACTGACGGAACTCGCCTCTGGGACATCCGCCAGAGATTTTTTTTTTTTGCAAACTTTTTAAAACTTTCATATGAAGAGTACAAGGGAAAAGGGGGAAAGTCCAATAATAGTTTAAATTGAGTTAATGCTTCCATCTGTTAGACAATCATAAGACATTTCTAATGCACTTTACAATATGATTAAAAGAGGTTTCTATCATAATTAAATTAATTTAAAAAAGTATTTGTTTGGGTTCTTATGGGATTTGAGATATAAAAGGTGTTGTCATGAAAAATGTGTGAAATATAACTTTCCTCCTTTTCTCCATGTAACTTTCATATATAAATACTATACTACTTAGCACCACGTCTTACTACTCATTCGAGCTATACGCTTGAGTACTAATTACGCTAATTGGCTAGAGATTGGGAAAAATGAATATAGAGGAAGTTAACCCACATTTGCGTGGAGGGAGAGTAGAAAAATCATTTAGGAAAAACCACCCCCAGTTCACCCGAGCGAGATTCAGACCTCGATCTCCCCGTCCTCGATGGTCTAGATCAACACGAAACTAGCGCGTTAGCTAACTACGCCACCGAGGTGGGTCATACATAATTGACCTCTGCAGAAACTACCCTACTACGTTTATAGCGATCATATTCCAGTACGACATTATATGGTCCGACACTTTAATTCAGTAGGTAGCACGTCTGTCTACTGAAAAAATGTTCCCTGGCTCGATTGATGGCATCGCCGGGGAAAAAAAACTATTGGTGAAATAATTGGAGCTTCCCCATTTACAGTGAGGGATTAACGACTGTGAGACTAGGCATTGTGTTTATTCTAGAAGTAAGTTGTATGTCGGGTGCTGCTGATATTATCATTAGGTTCGAAAATTGCACATTAAACACGCAAAATTATAATGATATAATATTTGTTGAATAAACTATGACCCGCTTCAGTAACCGAATGCTCTAAGACGTCACTTTCGTGTTGGACTGACCTGTTGATGATGAGATTGAGACTCGACTCCAGGTCGGGTCCACTGTTGGTGATATTTCTTAAAATGGTTTCCAACACTTCTTCCACCAATAGCGGGTAGATTACCTCTAAAATACTTCTTTCCTCATCCATACCCCATTAGAGTAATTATTATATATGCGCATAACCTGAACAGGTAAAAAGTCGCAAAGATAACAAAAATAATGATTAAAAGTAAACTATGCACTGCTCGTGTGCTACGAAATTGAAGCAAAACTAGTAAACAACTTCTGAAAATTGAAAAAAGACACCTAGACACGAGAATCAAACTCGGGACCTTTGACTTAGTATGCCAATGCTCTAACCACTGATCTATCTAGGAATCATCCCGTGCCCAGGGTCATTCTTCACTCAAATTTTAAGGCAGAGTCTATGATGGACGTGCGGAAATCATCGGCTATAAATGTGTGATCATAGACTCTGCCTTAAAAGAATGACTCTGGGCACGATACGAATCCTGGATAGTTCAGTGGTAAGAGCATTAGCGTACTAAGCCAAAGGCCCCGGGTTTGTTTCCCATGTCCAGGCTCATGTTTCAATTTTCAGAATATGATATTTAAATGAAGTAATCCTCACTAAAAAAGCATAAATAATAGCTTTGGCTATTTGATACATTAGTAAACAACTGTTGCATATTTTACCATCTTAACAGTGTTCTATAAAGTAAATCGCGTGCTTCGGGTCTTTTTATCCTTCTGAGGCATCTGTATATATTTTATACGAATGGGGTAGACATAAGGAAGGTTAAATCAGGAGGAAATATGTCTGTTAAACTAGAGTGGAGATCAACTTATAAAACACCTTCAGTAGGCTATACCTGGCCAATATTCGAACCCAGGCCTCCCTGTCACCGGCGAACTAGATGATAGGAGATTGACGTAGGCCTATATGTCCGTGCGCACACCAATGTGGGTTGCATAAATTAATCTGTCGAATCGGTGCCATATTAGGTTTTCGTATGTCGGATGTGTTGGTGATTGAACCCTATTTTTTTTTAAAGTCGTGTGATATGGCCCATCTCGGTGGCGTAGTTAGCTAACGTGCTAGTTTTGTGTTGAGCTAGACTTCTGAGGACGGGGAGTCTAGGTTCAAATCTCGCTCGGGAGAACGGGGAGGGTGTGTTCTTAAATAGTTTTCCACTCTCCCTCCACACAAATACGGGTTCATTCCCTTTATGTTAAACCTTAACCATTCCTAACCTATTGGCGTAACTAGTACTTAAGCGTATAACCCGAACGGGTATTAAGACGTGGTGCTAAGTATTAGTATTAGTATTATTATTATTGTTATTATTATTATGTGTTATGCCACCCAATACGTTGTGGGGGAGCGTCCACCAAAATGACATGTGATCTGAAGCGTGATCTGGCATCTAACATACATCCTCAGGTTAAACCAATGTAAACACATGAGTCAGGTCCCGCTAAAGTGGTACCACACGTCACGTCAGTCTCAGAGGATCGCTGAATCCACCACTTTTTATCACATGCTACGGACAAGTTAGTTCATTTAATTCGTTGCACATTTGTTTAAAGTCATTAAAAGACCTTCTTCGGGCGACTCGTCCTAAAGTCTGTATCTTGTTTTAAAATCTCAGGTTCACCATTTCTTGGTTATAAATAAAATGTTTCTCTACTCTTAATAATATTTAGCACCACGTCTTACTACCCGTTCGGGTTATACGCTTTAAGTACTAACTACGCTAATGTATTAGGAATTGTGAAGGTTGAATTAGAAGAAGTGAACCCGCATCTGCGTGAAGGGAGAGTGGAAAACCATTTAGGAAAAACCACCCCAGTTCACCCGACCGAGATTCGAACCTCGATCTCCCCGTCCTCAGCAGTCGAGCTCAACACGATAAGCGCGTTAGCCAACTACGCCACCGAGGTGGGTTTATCTACTCTTAATTCTTTAAAAACATTGATAGCATCCATCACCTTTGTTTACATTTGCTCGCCAAACGGGATACATCCAAAAGAGTCGTCTACAACGATCATAATTATTATTATTATTATTATTATTATTATTATTATTATTATTATTATTATTATTGTATCTAATAACATTGACTCGATTCATTAAGGCCAAAGCATCTTCATCATCAGAGGCAAACTTTATTATTTATTTATTTTAGCACGCGTCTTATTACTCGTTCGGCTTATACACTTAAGTACTAATTACACTAATGGGTTAGGAATTGGGAAGGTCGAATTTAGAGGAAGTGGGACCACATTTGCGTGGAGGGAGAGTAGAAAACCATTTAGGAAAATCCTTTAACCTTGATATTCCCGTTCTCGGCTGTCTAGCTCAACGCGTAACTAGCGCATTAGCTAACTACGCCACCGAAGCTGGTGCAAACATTATTACTAAATTAATTTTTGCTAAATCATTCCGACGTGCTTTGAGTCACACGTAAGTATCATCACTTATATGTCACTGTCTGTCATATTTTTACCATGTTACTGCCATACCATGTGTCTCGTCAATTTTGTGGGCGCTCCTACTAAGGCCTTGCATTCGTACTATCGATATCCTAAAATAATGCAACTGTTGACTATTTTCTACATTCTACTTGCCGAACCTTTGGTTCACTGCTATGTTGGAAGCTATATTCTTGCAAACATATTTTTAATACTGACCAAACGATAACATATAATTTTATTGGTCATGGTTGGAATCCACCGTTACTCTTTATTTGCTATTCCCGAAAATGTATGTTTCAAACCAAAGGCTAGAAACAATACTTGATCCCAAGTTTAGCTCTACACTGAGTCCTTTAGAATAGGCATTAAATATTATTATTATTATTATTATTATTAATATATCACCGCGTCCTACTACCCGTTCGGGTTGGACAAAAATAGGCATTAAAATAAAGTAAATTAATCAAAATATATTTACAGCATCTTCTTCAAGGCACTTTAAATATTGTATAAATAAACTGTGGGCGTCCCCCTAAAATCAGACTTAATATACTTAGACTGCGCATAATCCCCCGAACTCGTCTTTATTTGTATCTGTGACGTCATTTGAACCACTGCACCCCTTAACTTATTGTCTACTACTATCCATTGTATAAGTATCCAATCCCCGTGCCTACCGACTTAATTGTGTGGCAGTGACGTCATTTGAGGGCAGTGTCTCACGGGTTGCATTACAGGTTGATCCTGTCGGCTGTAGACTTGATGTGTAGTCTAAGTGTAATAACTCTACTTCAATACAAGTAGAGGAGGTTAGAAAGGGTTATAGAGGGGGGGGGGGGTGTGGTAATAGGACAGAAGTGGGTCGCTGGAGCATGAAACGCGCGCCAAATGACAAGACTGTTCTGCTCGGGGTTGTAAAGAGTGGGTGGGGTGTGAATCTGTGTCCAGCGCTGTGTATACGCGCGCGCGTGTGTGGCTATATTCCCCGCGCGTGAAACTTGGAGCGTGAAGGGCGGACGGCGTGTCACGTGCACAAAGCAGGGTGGGGACCACTGCTGGTAACACCGGAAATCAAACATCCCCCGCAGGGGGTGAGGGGGGGTCCGAAGGAGAAAATAAACCACGTGCGCATCCCGCGGGAGGGGAGCGGCTGCACAGTTTGTTTCCTCTGTAAACTTATTATGCCATCTCCCGCTCATGTTCTACTTAGCGCGTGCGCATTAACATTATTTCTATCAGGCGCGTTTCAGTAGATAAGTTTCATTTTCACATTCAATTTTTAATTATTTTGAGATTGATTATAATCGTATTATTTTTTATATCTAACGCGCACGTTCTTAATTTATTCATTAACTTATATAAACATACGACTTAAAACAAACTTAAGTTTAGAACAGAACCAGAATCCAATCACCCGACCTTTAATCCATCACTGTGAACGGGGAAGCCTCAATTTAAGCAATGATAAACTTTAAGGGAATCTAACCCGGGACCCCTTTCTTAAAATAAATATGCATTACCAACTGAGCTTGTGTGTCAGAAGAGATTACTCATAAAATCTTGCAACAAATAGTCTAATATGAGCCTATCACTTTATACCACGTGATCTATCCATGTGAATAGCCTGGTTCCAGATACAGAGTGAGGCAAGAGTTTATGTGAAGCCTTCATTAACGTATTATTGGGATCTTTTAAGTAAGAAATTCCTAGTAAACATTTATCCTATCCACAACTACAAAGTTTACAACCCTACGCCTGTCCGAGGTATACTGGGGTAAATATTACATGTCCGCCATATTCGACCGTATGTGAAGTAACGGATTGGAGCGCCTACATTTTTGTTCGCCGCGTTTTACTACCCATACGAGCTGTACGCATATTTACAGTAATGTCGCGAGGGATGGGGAAGATAGAATTTAAAGGAAACGTAATCGAATTTTCATGAAACTAGAGAGTTGAAAACCATTCAGTAAAAAATACCCGAATGGGCTGGGAACACCTTTCTCCCCGTCATTGATAATCTAGTTTAAACCTAACTAGCTATAGTATATTCAGTTTAAATGTATCCTTAAAACGGTTTAAATAGTTTTTCTTACACTCCACTAAACAAGAGAAATATGAAGACTCCTCATTTTATGATTTGCCAGCTTCTTAATTTAGTGGTCGGCATTCCTGGCTACTTATCTATAGGTCCCGGGTTCAATTCTCGTTAGTACCATAGATATTTTTCCTGAAGGAGAATTGCTCTAATGGTCGACTTGGTCTGATTAATTAGCCTTAGGTTAGATCCAAGACTTCTACTGCGACCACATTATCATCATAATTATCATCTCATCTGTGTGAAGTATCCGCCCCTACATGGTGTTCCAACCTCAGAATATCTTTACATATCCGCCACTGCCGGTAGAAGATCAGGCATGTCTAGCCAACATACCCTGGTGGCATAAGCTAAGAAAATAAAACAAAAAAATAATAATGATTTTTCTATTTATTTCAGGATTTTTTTTTAAGATCCTCTATGCATGTTTCTTCCAGAAGGGAAGCACAAGAACTAATCTAATAATGTACTGACACTTTAGGTCACACTTTAGGTTATTTTATTCGGGCAGTTTGTCACATTTCGTGAAAGATACTTAAGGCGGGGTGCAAGTGAGCGCAAGTTTAGTGCATTAATTTTGCAGTTTTTATAGCACAAACATTTCTTGGCCAAAATAAATCAAATATTTCTTCTATAGAAACATAGAGTTTTGTTTTCTGCACATGCTAATCTCAACAATTGTTGAATATCTGTCATGAGCATGGAATCATTTGGTGACAAACTTTTTAAATAAAGAGAAAAGTTTGTCACCAAATGCCGCCATGCTCATGACAGATATTCAACAATTGTTGAGATTAGCATTTGCAGAAAACAAAACCCTATGTTTCTATAGAAGAAATATTTGATTTATTTTGGCCAAAAGATGTTTGTGCTATAAAAACTGCAAAATTACTGCCCTAGACTCACGCTCACTAGCACCCCACCTTAAGAGAACGTAATAAAATAAATACATATTATAAACTAAATTATTTCATCATGTTTTTAAAAAGTTATAAGCTACTTATTATTCTACGGTTGACTCGGTGAGAACCTCCCACTGTTCACTAGTGATCAATGTCTCACTCATTTGAGAGCAGCGTTTCGAGAAGTTTGTGAGTCCACCCCGACTAGATCATATAGTTACCAAGCTCCTGGATGATAATATTAGTGGAACCCGGTATCTTGTCATGAAAAGACCGCAAAAGTTTCCAGAAGTGGTATTTCATGTACAATTTTGTCGACTATTAATTTCCAAATGTACACAGTTTTGCTTAGTGTAACTAAGCGCCGTGAGATAGATCAGATAGGCAACTTGTCTGCCAGCTATGTAGAGCGGGTGGTGTTTTTACTCTGGTTACTCTTGCAACACTTCTAGTACATAAAGCTAACAACCTTTTTTGCCGCGTATAACTATAATTTTAACACTGAGAAGAGAAGTTAAATTATACACATACTATTTTTTCGCACATAAAGAGTTTCTATTATAGACTCTTATGCGGTTGAAAATTATATTGCTCTTTGTGTCTTTCTGATTTGAATATAGAATAAATACGCTCAGTGGACATGTTTAACGGGGTTTAAGTGAAGGTAGAGGTACAAATAAGTAAAATAAATTATATAATGGTCTTTGGTAACCCAGTCAATTTTAAATACACGTTTCATGTTTATATTTAATCTATTACTACATTTTAAATAACAATATCATTTTTGGAATGACGTGAAAAATATTAATACTTGGACTATTATTATATTAGTTTTAAAATAAGATTAAACATTGTTCAGGTAATACTATTTTTGTGTAGAGTAATTTCTGGATTATTTATATTGACTAGTTAATTAATTATTAGGCAATATGATATTGTTTTAAATAGGTTAAATGCTATGGTCAATTAATTTTTAAATACAGGACCTTAGTAATATAACTTACTTATCGGTTACAAAAGAAAAATCAATACTATTTTCAGTAATTACAATAAGTAACCATTTAAAAATAATTCCAGTGTTAGAATAAGGAGGGAATAATATATTTAAGAAAATAAGTTTAAAGTTAGTTATATAAACAAAATGTAAGTATTTTTTTAATAGTTAAATGATTTAAAAAAAATCGGTACAAAGCTAAGAAAACCGTTCAAGTAAAAACTATATAGTATAATTTAAGTTCAATATTGAAAATTGCTAATTTCAATAAAATTACAAAAATATACATATACTACAGCTATTAATAAATTTTCAACCTTCAACTTTAATAATTATATAACATTATTTTATTTGACTGGTTTTCTAAACCTTGAACTAATTATTTTAATAGTTTTGTTAATAAATAATTTTATTTTGTTTGTATAACAACACAATTTAAATGTTATTTCCTTGAATACATTAAAATAATACTAGTAGCTTGGTTACAATATATATTTTTAAATCGCATCGTTATTCCCGTACGAACTTTCCATGTATTTACATTAATGGGGTAACTATGAGGAAGGTAGAATTTTAATAAAAGTGTACCCTCGTATGATTGGAGGAAGAGTGGGGATAAATCATTTCAAAAGATCCCAACATTATCGTCACTGGGAACTAAACTAGACGAAACTTATGCCTTGTTCCACGCGTTACCAGCTTTGCAGGTAAAATTGTATATTTTAATTTAGTCCGCCATGGCAGCCATTAATGTTATGTTTACAGCCAGAGAGTACACCCCTAAAATAATGTCAGAAAAAAAAGAAGACGGAATGGCTAGTGAATATTCTCCAAGGGGACAATTGTGGTTTTATTTTACTTCTAACGGCGTCGAGGTGCTTTTTTTTTTTTACTCCACTTGACTGTTCTAGAGAATCTCCCAGCTTGTGCGCATGCCCTACTAAGCAGAAGTGTCCGGCAAATGGTAAGAGGCGTCTGCTGTTGACATCTAGCGAGGGTCGACAACATTATTCATCCTGTTGTTTGCCTCTTCGCCAGCCAAGCCACTTCTCTAGGCTTCATTTTTGTTCTCTTAGGAGGTTTGGGAAAACACACCTCCTCCCTATTCTACTCTCCCCCTACCCACACAAAAAAACAAACACTACTATAACAACGAAAAACTGTCATGCAGGATAGCCGAAGCGAAATGGCACATGAAAGGCAAGATGTTACAATTGTTGACACCTCCACATAACACCCACTTTCCGTTGCCTTGATCAAACTACCCGTCTCATATCTGTCGGTTAAATTGCTTCCCTCTGTGACATAAACATCTTGAGACAGTTGGGATATTTTCCTTTGAAGGAAATATACTTTGCGCATTCCCAAATAATAGTGTGTTTTTGTTTTGTCTATTTCGTCGGGATTTCCAAATATTTTCACTAATGGGGGTTATGATGAGAAAATTATAAATAATTATGATAAAGTGTACCTGCATTTGATTCAAAAAATAAAATACTTTAAGGAAAAATAACACACTTCATTACACCTGCCCGGGATTATAACCCTCATCTCCCTGTCATTGACAAACCAGACCAAATGAAAGTGACAACTTAGTGTTTTTATTCTATTAGATAAGGAAAGATGTCAAATTAAAAGATATGATAAAGATAGAAATTAAATTACTAAAACAAATTATATTGACAATACCAGTTAAGTGTATTATTTATGAAGAGTCAATGGACTGAGTGGCAAAGTTGTTTACAACAGAAAATCAATTACAATCAACAACTGTGAGTGAAAGCAAATTATGTCATGAGAAAAAGTTTTTAATTAGGTTAAGAGTAATAAATTAAACCGTTAAAAACACATTAAAAATGTGAGTCGAAAAAGTACATGTGCATAAAACAATAAAACATATTAAAATACATGTGTTATAGACCATTAGTTAAAATAAAACAGGGTGTATAATATTGATAAACAAGATAAAATTATGGTTAGAAATAAAGTCAAGGCATTGCATAAAAGTATTTAGTTGGTTTTTTATAAAAAAAAAATTTAAAAATTATTCTATTCAGGATTTTATGTAATTACATTTAAACAACCCATAAACATATTAAGACAAGTGTAGATGAAATATGGGATAGTATAGATAAAACTTATAATATAGTGTAATAAGAAAAAGTCAAATGACACAGATTGGAGTTTTGTGAAAACAAAGAAAATTTTTTATATATAATTTGAAATCTATTCTTATCTGGGAGAATTTAGTGTTTTTATATATGTGGCTTATATATATATATATATCCTAAATTTCTGAATCCTTTTTTTACACCTTTTATATATGTGGCTTATATATATATATAAAGCCACATATATAAAAGGTTTAAAAAAAGGATTCAGAAATTTAGGATTTTGTAGGCTTCTCATAAAATGAGCACTAAAGTATTAGTAGATATACGCGAACCAACTCATACAGATACACAAGATAGACCGAGAAGGTCTAGTCGCATTCCCCCCCTCCCTCCTCGGTCACCTTATGTCAATCCGTTAGATTTTTTCGTATGGGATACTTGAATTTGTGCCATGTAAATCCAAATAATATTTAATTTTTTATCCTAATTTTCTTTTATTACTGAAATACAAAATTTCCAGTATCTATGTGTGAGTTGGTTTGCGGACCTATGTTTACTAATAGTTTTCTTTCATTTTAATGGGTACTACAAGATAATTTATGAGCCGTATACACAATCGGTGCATCAAATATACATACTCGTCGTCTAAGAGTTGGCACAATGCTCCTGAGTTTTGTGCATTTGTGCACAATTTGGACGTGTTAAAATTTTTCCATGACTTGCTTTTCAATTTTGTAGTCGTACCTTTGAAACGTAATGAGACCACGATGTTAAAGCTATTTTCCTCGGATGTATCTAAGACCCCAAAAGAAAAAGAAAAAACACTCTAAAATAAGTCCAAACGAATGAGCTCTTGTAGTATCTTTGCCTGAAAGTGGTACTGTGACTAACGCCCCATATCTTCCAAGTAGCGCCTAAAGGAAATAGGTCCCACGTGGAAAAAAAAAAAAAGAAAAATAAACGACTTGCTGTTCCGTAGAATTAAGCTCCAAACATTTCGTGCAGTTGTTGTTGTAGGGAGAGATGGGGAGTAGAGGGTTAAGTAGGGGAGGGGGGAGGGAATGGAAGGGGTCCGGGGTTGTAGACTTCTTTTTATCCACCTGATGAGATTGTTTCGGTGATTGCTCTTATCAGCTTTCACGGTTGACGTCACTCCCGTTCCTTTCTCCGGAGTCGTGCGAGCCGACGTTAAAAATAAAATAAAATTGTTTGCGAAGATTTAGATGGTCTGTAACTTTTACTAAATAATACTTGGAATGTTAATATCTTCTTGGATGGAGATAGCTCTTTGAAGTTATTCGCTGGATAAAAACTTTGTGCACATTTTGTTTCTTCTCTTCTTATTTTTTATGGCGGGGATTTAACGAAAACTCGAGGTTACTAAACAAAAAAAAAGAGAAGATAATCTGGATTGGTGATTTGATTACTTTTTTTTTTGTTCTGGATCATATTATCCGTCCGGGCTTTGTAATGGAATGAGCAAAGTAGAATTTAGAGGGTTGAAAGTGAAGGGTGATTAGTAGAGAATGGATTTTTATTTAGTACTAACTTACAAAATATTTACTTAAATATGTAGTTAAATAAGTTAAAATATATAATAAAATATGTGATATGTGAAAATGTGTAGCATTGAATAATAATAATACATAGACTACATATATTATAGAAACGAAATTAAATTTTATGACTGCAAATTTCCGAAGGGAGTAATAGAAAAACACTTTTCTAAATATACACACGTGCAATTACTTTTGAATTTTTTGTATTATTAGTTTTCTCAACACTACTTAAATTTCCCATTATTTAAATACTTTAAAAAATGGAATTAGCCTATTTAATTGATATTATAAATATTATAAACACTATTTTTTTTAAATGAAACTTCCACTTTATTTGGCTCTTTGAAAAGAGAGTATGAGCTAATCAGATCTACTAATTTTTGTTTTTAAAACTCGTTGACTCGTGTTTACAAATTGACATGCCACGTGAGAGACGTGTTGCCGAGACCACCATATGGCAACGCAGCATTCTCTACCCTTCATAGTAAGAAATACGTCAGTCACCTTGTTTCGTTACGGCAACTGTAAACCTCTCTGGCAAGTCAGCATACCTGACTTGGACTTTGCTCACTGCCACCTCTTCACTGGATATATTACTTTATGAAATTACTGGTCGAATAAAAAAAAATGAGTGACACAATACTTAAAATTATTCCGCCCCCCCCCTCCCCCCCCGCCCAAAAGACATATATAAATAATATTACCACAAAAAAAACGTAAAATATTTAATTTCATTTAATACATTAGAAAATATGTGGAATTTAATAAAGTATGTATAAATATATAAAATTAAATTGAACAAAAACTTAATTCATTGACATTTCGCTTTTCACATTTCTAACTGGGAGGATTAAAATATGTAATTACATAGAAATCCAGGCTCTAGTTTTTAGCAAATCACTTCGGGAAAACCATCTCGGTACATTTGGCCGGAATTCTAACCCCGATTTCACCCCTCACCTGCAAACCTAGACAAGACGAGAGTGACACCTTTATTTGCCTGCCCATTGATGCGGTCAATTTCAAAATAAAATAATTGTTAAATTTTCCTTCTCTTGATATTTTCCCTTTATTTTTTAATTTTTTAAATATGGCTTTACTGACCGGGAGACGGCATCCAGTGCGATCGCCTGTATGTAGACTATTTGCCACTCTGGTGGCAAAAAAGTGTAACCCAAAGCACACCAAAGAAGGTTGTCTACACGTACCCGCGATTAGATGATGTGATACTAGTGAATATGGAGGTGTAAGCCAGTGGAAATCTTAAACCTAACTTGAGACTAATTTACCAACCCCTGGTGACCATCGGAACAATTCCCCTTTAGAGAACAATATCTATGCCGGCACCTCTTGGTTCGTAACCAAGTTCACTGACCACCACTACACCATGGGGCCGAATCCCTAGAAATGAAACAATTTATCACCACTTGGGATTTATTGGCTACAATCCCCCCCCCCACCTACACACTGATTCTTACTAATCGTCCAGTTCATACGCATTTTAACTAACATGATGGGTTAAAGGAATTTAGGAAATAAAAGGACACTCAGTAAACCTGCTGGTATTCGAACCCCGAACTTCTCATCACCGTTAACTCAGACTTTAATAATATTGGATAAATCATTATAATAATATAAATAGGTTTAGAGTAATTAAATTGATAAATTAAATAGGTAAATCATTAGGGAAAAAAATTATCTGTTAAATTTTATGTTTACCTACACCTAGTATTTTATTAAATTTCACCTATCTCATTGATTTCTCTAATGAACCACATTAATCTGCAACTGGTTAGCTAGTATTAGGTATATATTGAAGATCAACTCAGCTTAGTGTTACTTAATATACAATTTTGAGTTGTAATTCAGTTAACTTTTTTTTATGTTATAGTCCTCATCTAACTGTCCAGTTTACATAATGTTACTTTTAACTAGGTATTATATTCTATAATGAAGAACATGTTTCTTAAATATTTCATCAACATTGAATTACACAATTTAATAAAAAAAAATACCAATTTATTTGGCCATTACAATTCATTATTCCATTCTTACCACTATTATAATAATTCCTTATTCAGTATTTTAATGCTCCTTACTACTATAACCTAGAGTGTTTTATAAAATATAATCCTATATATGCCTGACGTTTAGTCCACGTGTCCACCAATACGGGTGGTACTATTTCGCTACCACTCTCATTAACTGGGTTTCATCCCTGTCTCTTTCTTGAACTCTCACCTCTGAATCAAACAAAGGCAAGGACGTCTTTGAATCCCCTTTACGGGTCCTTCAGGATTACCTTGCGTTTCCTTCCCCTTCTATTTTCCTTATCGTGTCTCAGTGGGACTGTCCTTGGTGGTAACTTTGTCCGTCGAGTCGGCTCTGCTTTGAAATGTTCGTGCCCGATGTGTTTGAAACGGAACGGATCCGAAACTTTACCTTGTACCCCTACCATCAGCACCCAAGCACGTTTCTGGAGTTTCGTAGTTCACGGCTTGGACTCTTATACGGTGTGATGTGAAGTGATGTCAAGTGTCACCTCCGCCTCCCTGCCCTCCTTTAATTTTCACACATTTTAATATTACTACTGAAAATGTTAAAGGAAGGACATTAACTGACATAAAAGAAAAACTACTTTCATATGTTCATACATAGCCTCACGTAATCTGCAGCAAAAAATAAAAAAGTGTTTGTGTTTTTCTAACGTATCATTCTTATTATTATTATTAGCACCGCGTCTTACTACCCGTTCGGGTTATACGCACTTACGCTAATGTGTAATGGTAGGGTGATTGTGAGATGAAATGAAGGACCTACAGTTTAACGTGGAATCCGAACCACGGTGGTGACCTGGCATTCCACACATTCACAAGATGTCTTGTCAGAGGTGTAGGAAGGGTTTGGAAATCAGATAAATCTGTGCCGGGACCGAGGATTGAACCCCGGCCGCCAGCACAGAAGTCTGACACCTTACCCCTAGACCACCAGGTCACCCATCATTCTTATTAATTGTTTAATCAAAATACATACATACATACATAATACATACATACATACTACATACATACATACATTTCTAATCACACCGTTCCCTTACGGGGTAGGCAAGAAACTGAGCATATAGCTCAAAAACATCAACTCCGTACTTAATCCATCCTCAATAACTTTCTCCAAACTTATCTAACCTTAAGTAATCACTTTGCTTCATCAACATCCATACACTGAGTCATACATGCTCTTTTATTCTTAAAACTCTTAATGTTTCTCTTTATCACACATTCGTCCACAACATTTATCCATGTCTTACATGACTGACCCCTTCCTTTTGCTCCATACACTCTCCCTTCATGTATTTGATTCGTCACTCAATCCACACTCACCCTCTAAACTTGTTCAAACCAACGTAAGACACTTCTTTCACATTGACCTATTGGATTACCTTTCAAATCACACTCCTTCAGCACCCATTCATTGCTGACTCTGTCCATACAAGTTTTTCCACATATATTTCTTATATATCTCATTCCAGCCGTATTCATCTTTCTCTTGTGAATCTTAGGGATGTCAAAATTCGCATACTCTGATAAATATGATGGATGCAAAGCCTAATACCTGGTTTATAGCTCTATAAATATGTAAATTGTTTGGATTTTATTTAGTCAGAAATATGATTTGTATTGTTTTATCAATTACTAAACTGAGAGATTGCAAAATCAATATAATTTATTTGGATACAAAGCTATTTAAAATAAATAAATTTGAGGAGCACTTTATAAACATACATATTACACTACCCTTTAACAATTTTATCCAAAGCATGAGTCTCTCAATCACATTTATGGTCAAATAAGTCAAGCTCCCAAAAGACTGGATGGAATGGAGATATCGAGATTCGAATCTCCCTGGGTTCACTGGAGATTTTATTTTTAGCACCGCGTCTTAGTAACCGTTTGGCTTATACGCCTATGTACTAGTTACACTAAAGATCTAGGGATTGGGAAAGCTTAATTGATAGGAAATGCACATGCATTAGCGTGGAGGGAGAGTGGATAATCATTTAGGAAAAATGTCCCTCACTGCACCCGATTGTGGTAGAACCACGATCTCCCCCTCTCGGCAGTCAAGTCTAACACGAGAGTAGCGCGTTAGACCACAAGGGATACCAAACCCTTCCTTCACCTCTGACAAGACATCTTGTGAATGTGGGGAATGCCAGGCCTCCACCGTGGTTCGGATTCCACGTTAAACTGTAGGTCCTTCATTTCATCTCACAATCACCCTACCTTTACACATTAGCGTAAGTGCGTATAACCCGAATGGGTAGTAAGACGCGGTGCTAATAATAATAATAATAATAATAATAATAATAATAATAATAATAATAATAGACCACAAGGCCACCGAAGTGGGTTTAAATGGAGATGAATCTTGATTTCTGATTCATTATGATTTTCCCAACCTCTCTTTATTCTAGTGTGGGTTGTATTAAACCATTAATTACTTTTATTGTTTTTGCTATGTCACTAAAATAAATTGTATTTAAGAAATTTTCAAATCTCGAGATTTTTATGGATATTTAGATTTTATATATTCCCGAATCAAGAAGGAGTGGGTTTTACAATACTCTTTATCTGTCCTCTGTATGTGTGTCTTTCCCTGGGGCTATAGCCGAAACAATGTAATGGATTTCATTGAAACTTTATAGTGATGTGTTATATCATTATACTTTGAGGCCGGACATCCATTTGAATACTATATTTATAATAATTAAGTATAGCTTACGGTTGACTTGTTTTTGAAAATTTAAAGTTATTCAAACACATTATTTACGATTTCGTTCAAATTATTTGTCTGGGGATTCTTTTACAAACTAACCATCTTTGTATAACTTTTTCCAAAGAAAAAAATATATTTATGAGAATTTGTCTGATTATTTATTTTTGAAAATTTTTAATCCAACTTATTGGCTATTAGAGAAAGTTTGTACAATTTTGTCATACCATTTATTTTAATTAGTCCGCTAAACACCAAGGATTATAGCGACTTACTCTAAGGTATAGGTATTGTGAAGGTTGTTTAAAAAAAAGTGCGCTCACATTAGCGTGGAAAGGGGATGGTGAAACTACAGCGATAAATCAGACGTGGGAAGCCCCTAACCCCTTCCTCCAGTGTACCCGTCCGATATTCAAACCTCGGCCTCTCCAATGTAAGTATATTGTGAGCCCGATGCCTCAGACATTACAGACATACCTTTATGCTAGACGTACTACTACTACTACTACTATACTACTACTACTACTACTATACTACTACTACTAATATAATAATAATAATAATAAATAATAATAATAACAACAACAACAATACAATAATAACAATAAATAAAATAAAACAAGGTGACCACAGGCTTAAGTCAATTCGCTATTTGAATATTGACAATTTGGGGTTTTGTTAAAAAAAAATTAAACTCTTGTACTTAATTTATCGCATCATCGGGAGCGTTACCGCCATATAGGATGAAGTACAAGCGTTATTAAGAAGTAAAACAAACGAGCATAGTCCAATAATGCAGCGTAAGCAACATATAGTACACCCCGCTACTAGTAATTCGACAGTAGGGTCAGCGTTATCCAATGTAGTGGAAGTCTTGTAAGCAAAGGGTTGATAGAAGAGTGAGGGAGGTAGGGTGGGGGTGTTGAGAGGGCAAAGGGTAAGTTCGGTGTTGAACAAATTGGGTTCTGTTAACATAAGGGTTGATTGACTGGAGTCAGGGTAAGAGGGTGGCGGGTGGTGTTGGCGTGGATTTCGGATCACACGCCTTTCGTTAGATATTGAGGGTGAGAGGTGGAGGGTGGGGGTCTTTTCTGTAGCACTCAACAAGGAATAAGACTGCATCGGGAGCAAACTGTGCTCAATTACGAAACAGGATTGCCAAAAAAGCGTGATCCAAAGGGAGGAAGAGGAAGACAAAAGATAGAGCGAGAAAGATGAAAGAAAGCGTGGATGGAAAGGAAACTTTCCCAATTTAGAAGTTAGACTCTGTACATTCTCCGGGAAAACAAAGAAAAACTAAGACGAGAATTGGATCTTTATTTTTTTTCATCCATCTTCCAGTTATTCCACTTTTTTTTTTTACCTCCCCCCCCCCCCCATACCTCTTATTGTGACCAATGTGAGCTGGGCTCACGTCAAAACCCTTGCGTGCGATGACGTAAACGAGATCCAAAGAGACGCTTGCCAAATAACGGGCGTTGTTTCTTTCCCAAGAAGAAAGTAAAAGGAAACAGACGTCCAAGTTTTTCAGCAGCATTGAGAAGCCACTTTGCTGCCAGGGAATAAATGTCAGGTCCAGTCAAGGTTTTGGCTGTTTTTGGTGGGAAGAGGTTGGGGGGGGGGGGAGGATTTCTGTCCTCTCCTTTTATTATTCTTACTCTTCCGTTTCAGCAGTTATAAGGAGTGCAACTTTATAGCCACGCGTCTACTTACGATATTATTTTATTGTATTTGTAAACTCTAGTTTAACTACCCGGCTTTTAGTAACAATAGCTGTTGGATTAATTTGAAATCCTGCATCGGTGTTCACCTGCTCTAAGAATAACTTCATGTCGTCAGCCCGCATTTGAGCCTTACCGACTTAGCTGCTGTCGTCTGTTGGTAAAGCCAGTACCAACTTTTGCGGATATAGGGTTTCATTTGTTCTGAACAACGAACCACATTCATTTATTTTCTCATTTGCCCTTACGAGTCTAAGTTGACCCCGTTACAGAACCACTGCGTCACAGAAAAACTGGAAGCACCGAGGATCGAACCAGGACCTCTGGATCTATAGCCAGGAACACTGAGCACTAGATCACAGAGGTGATTATATGTAAGGAGTCAGGTTATAAATATGCTGCTTTCTGGGTGACGATTTGAGTAGGCCCCTATAACGTAAATTATTCCGTTGATAAACCCTGGTGTTAGACTTACAAAGTTAACTTAAATTAGTACACCTCTCAAGGTCACTTGGGTCCAAATTTTTTTCTCTGTACTTCCGAGCTCAAACTTTATGAACGAAGGAAATATGGGAAATTCAATTTTATTTTATTAGATTTGTACCCCTTTAAAGTTTTTGTAAAAAAGGAATAGTTTTGAAAAAAAAATCTTAAAATACTCTCTTTCTGATCGATCTACACAATCTTCGGTAACTTAATTGGGACGAAAATATTTTAGAGTATAATGAAACATATACAGTCAACTGTGGTTATAATGAACCTCTACAGACTCAGATATTTTGTTCACTATATCTGAAGTTCACTAAAACAGATTTTTTTTTTAATCTGAAAGTAATGGGTTAGTGACAAATAAAATAAGAGTTCATATACAATAGTTCTTTATTGGAATCTATTAATTAATCTTTAAAAAAATCAGTTATAGGCGGCTGTGTACTGTATACTGTTTTGATTAATATTTTTTCCAGATCCTTCTCTAAAGTCAGTGCTTTTTCCACACTTGATTCCACACTATCTATGCATTTAAAAAACTAAACTGAGTAGACATGTATAATTTTTTTGAGTTTCATATAATCTCTCGAAGAAAGGGATTAGTGAAAACAATTAGTAAATGGCCACAGTCCTGTAACTCCTATCGTATTAATACAACTTAGAAGACTGTCTTCTTATACTCGCCGCAGACAAAGGTATTCAAATTTAAGCCAGGTCAATGAGTGCAGTGACTGTTTAGGCTCAGCCCTCCCACCTCCTTCCCCCTTTATTCCTTTTCTACATTCCGTATTTTCAGTCAAGCTTTGTGATACCTAAACAAGAACTCAGGTATAATCGGTGTCTTCAAGTTTAAATAACAAAAAATTTATGTTTTTAGAGAATTAAGATGTTAGAATGATATTTCTTACTGAAAGTTTCAATTTTTCTTTTCACTAAAAGCGATGTTGAGGGATCATCATAAACGAATTTTATAACACACATTGAAATGTATGTGTGTTGGGACCAAAAGATTAGTTTCACTGTAGCCGATTGTTTACTACAACCGACTTCACTGAAACCAGAGTTAACTGTATACTTTATGTGTAAACTAATGATACTTTATTAATAAAAATAAAAGTTGATGTAAAAATGAAATTTTTAAACTTAAACGAAATGTATGTATTAAGGTATCATAGTACAGTCTACATACAGTATACATAATTAGTTATTACCTATAATTTTTTATCTTATAAATCGTCCTTATATAACAAATAAAGAGGGGGTGGGGATTTGCCACACTTTTTAAGGGGAACACCTCAATAATCCTCGTAAAAAATATACTAATAAAACTAATAAAAGTCCAGGTTATTATATAAATTGTTATTTGTGAATGTAAGTAAGTGGTGCACCAATAAATTTACTTGGGGGGAGAAGGGTGAAAGACATAAGGAATATAAGCTATTGTTTTTTTAATATTTTTCCATTTGGGAATTTCAGGGGTATTTTTAATGTTCATGGCGGTATACCTTTTTAATTTATAGTTAACCGCTTAGGTGGTCGAATGGTACAATGCGTCACTTTTGTAATAGACCGTACTGCCGATTACGGATATATCAGGGTTCGTTGACACTTTTTGTTTTTTACTGAGACTGTACTATTATGTATATTGTGATTTTTTTTAATTACCTCGCAAATTTTAAACATTAGAGAAGACCAAATATCTTATTCGGTTCCCTTATTCAACTTTGAGAAAACCAAGCATTGAACCATTGTCTAATTTTCATAGAACGAAAAAAACTATTTGATTGATAGAAGGATTACCAGATCTGCTTTATTGTTTTCAAACGTCAAGTAAAGTGATACTCAGATGAAACTCTTTTTAGATATTATCAATACGTATTAAATATCACAAATAATATAGTAAATATGTAATCGATTTTGCCTACAAAAACTATGTATTTTATAAAGGCTTCTTACTACTAAAATCTTGCTATAACTTGAGTTTATCACATTTCAGATATTAACTGGAGGTGTCGGCGGCAGGGTGAGTACTTTCGGTGGCTACTTTTTTAAGCTCATACATTTTAACTCAAACGCTACTTAATTAATATATGGGGTTAGAATGAAGAGTGTAGCTTGAGGACACGTACTGGAACTAAGGATGAAGAGGGTACCTAGAGGACACGTGCTGGGACTGAGGATGAAGAAGGTAGCTAGAGGACACGTGCTGGAACTAAGGATGAAGAGGGTAGCTAGAGGACACGTGCTGGGACTAAGGATGAAGAGGATAACTATAGGACACGTGCTGGAACTGAGGATGAAGAGGGTAGCTAGAGAACACGTGCTGGAACTAAGGATAAAGAGGGTAGCTAGAGGACACGTGCTGGAACTAAGATAAAGAGGGTAGCTAGAGGACACGTACTGGAACTGAGGATGAAGAGGGTAGCTAGAGGACACGTGCTGGGACTAAGAATGAAGAGGGTAGCTAGAGGACACGTGTTGGAACTGAGGATGAAGAAGGTAGCTAGAGGACACGTGCTGGAACTAAGGATGAAGAAGGTAGCTGGAGGACACGTGCTGGGACTAAGGATGAAGAGGGTAGCTAGAGGACACGTGCTGGGACTAAGGATGAGTAAGGTAGCTAGAGGAAACGTGCTGGGACTGAGGATGGAGAAGGTAGTTAGAGAACACGTGCTGGAACTGAGGATGAAGAAAGTAGCTAGAGAACACGTGCTGGAACTAAGGATGAAGAGAGTAGCTAGAGAACACGTTCTGGGACTAAGGATGACGAGAGTAGCTAGAGGACACGTGCTAGGACTAAGGATGAAGAGGGTAGCTAGAGCACACGTGATGGAACTAAGGATAAAGAGGGTAGCTAGAGAACACGTGCTGGGACTAAGGATGAAGAGGGTAGCTAGAGGACACGTGCTGGGACTATGGATGAAGAGGGTAGCTAGATGACACATGCTGGAACTAAGGATGAAAAGAGTAAATAGAGAACACGTTCTGGGACTAAGGATGACGAGAGTAGCTAGAGGACACGTGCTGGGACTAAGGATGAAAGGGCTAGCTAGAGAACACGTGCTGGGACTAAGGATGGAGAGGGTAGCTAGAGGACACGTGCTGGGACTAAGGATGGAGAGGTAGCTAGAGGACACATGCTGGAACTAAGGATGAAGAGAGTAGCTAGAGGACACGTGCTGGGACTAAGGATGAAGCGGGTAGCTAGAGGACACGTGCTGGGACTAAGGATGAGTAAGGTAGCTAGAGGAAACGTGCTGGGACTGAGGATGAAGAATGTAGCTAGAGAACACGTGCTGGAACTGAGGATGAAGAAAGTAGCTAGAGAACACATACTGGAACTAAGCATAAAGAGGGTAGCTAGAGGACACGTGCTGGGACTAAGGATGAAGAGGGTAGCTAGAGGACACGTGCTGGGACTGAGGATGAAGAAGGTAGCTAGAGGAAACGTGCTGGAACTATGGATGAAGAGGGTAGCTAGAGAACACGAGCTGGAACTAAGGATGAAGAGAGTAGCTAGAGAACACGTTCTGGGACTAAGGATGAAGAGGGTAGCTAGAGCACACGTGCTGGAACTAAGGATAAAGAGGGTAGCTAGAGAACACGTGCTGGGACTAAGGATGAAGAGGGTAGCTAGAGGACACGTGCTGGGACTATATATGAAGAGGGTAGCTAGATGACACATGCTGGAACTAAGGATGAAAAGAGTAAATAGAGAACACGTTCTGGGACTAAGGATGACGAGAGTAGCTAGAGGACACGTGCTGGGACTAAGGATGAAGGGGCTAGCTAGAGAACACGTGCTGGGACTAAGGATGGAGAGGGTAGCTAGAGGACACGTGCTGGGACTAAGGATGGAGAGGGTAGCTAGAGGACACATGCTGGAACTAATGATGAAGAGGGTAGCTAGAGGACACGTGCTGGGACTAAGGATAAAGAGGGTAGCTAGAGGACACGTGCTGGGACTAAGGATGAAGAGGGTAGCTAGTTGACACGTGCTGGGACTAAGGATGAAGAGGGTAGCTAGAGGACACGTGCTGGGACTAAGGATGAAGAGGGTAGCTAGAGAACACGTTATGGGACTAAGGATGACGAGAGTAGCTAGAGGACACGTGCTGGGACTAAGGATGACGAGAGTAGCTAGAGGACACGTGATGGGACTAAGGATAAAGAGGGTAGCTAGTTGACACGTGCTGGGACTAAGGATGACGAGAGTAGCTAGAGAACACGTGCTGGGACTAAGGATAAAGAGGGTAGCTAGTTGACACGTGCTGGGACTAAGGATGAAGAGGGTAGCTAGAGAACACGTTCTGGGACTAAGGATGACGAGAGTAGCTAGAGAACACGTGCTGGGACTAAGGATAAAGAGGGTAGCTAGTTGACACGTGCTGGGACTAAGGATGAAGAGGGTAGCTAGAGGACACGTGCTGGTACTAAGGATGAAGAGGGTAGCTAGAGAAAACGTTCTGGGACTAAGGATGACGAGAGTAGCTAGAGAACACGTGCTGGGACTAAGGATGAAGAAGGTAGCTAGAGGAAACGTGCTGGAACTAAGGATAAAGAGGGTAGCTAGTTGACACGTGCTGGGACTAAGGATGAAGAGGGTAGCTAGAGGAAACGTGCTGGAACTATGGATGAAGAGGGTAGATAGAGGACACGTGCTGGAACTAAGGATAAAGAGGGTAGCTAGTTGACACGTGCTGGAACTAAGGAAGAAGAGGGTAGCTAGTTGACCCGTGCTGGGACTAAGGATGAAGAGGGTAGCTAGAGTAAACGTGCTGGAACTATGGATGAAGAGGGTAGCTAGAGGACACGTGCTGGGACCAAGGATGAAGAGGGTAGCTAGAGGACACGTGCTGGAACTAAGGATAAAGAGGGTAGCTAGTTGACACGTGCTGGGACTAAGGATGAAGAGGGTAGCTAGTTGACCCGTGCTGGGACTAAGGATGAAGAAGGTAGCTAGAGGAAACGTGCAGGAACTAAGGATAAAGAGGGTAGCTAGTTGACACGTGCTGGGACTAAGGATGAAGAGGGTAGCTAGAGGAAACGTGCTGGGACTGAGGATGAAGAGGGTAGCTAGAGGACACGTACTGGGACTAAGGATAAAGAGGGTATCTAGAGGACACGTGCTGGGACTAAGGATAAAGAGGGTAGCTAAAGAACACGTGCTGGGACTAAGGAGGAGGATGGTGGTCAGAGGAAACACGCCCGTGGTAAGGAGGAGGATAGCCAGAGGATACGCACCGCATTAACGTTGAAACGGGATGACGAAACCACAGTAGTGATATAAAAAATAAATATAAATACTACCCAGATCGGTATTCTCGCGTGGAAAGACGTATAAATATCGTCTTGTCTGGTTTACTGGTGACGTAGTGTTTGGAGCTGGAATCCTCACGGTGTAATCTACTGATGTACTTTTTCCTAAATCATTCCCTAATCTATCTCCAAGTAAATGCGGGTACACTTTCTCTACACTTTCCATCATAATCCCGGTCCTTGTAGTGTAAATATATGGATAGCTCTGACTGATAGTAAGACTTAGTGCACGTGAAAATAGTAAAATATATATATATATATATATATATATATATATATATAAACACACACATAGTATAGTAATATGTAACCGTTTCACTGTTATGCCCATCATTTCTTTCATAACGGATGAAGTTATTATTTTTCTGTCACATGATGTGTATATTTTGAAAACGCATCACTAGAAGCATTATGGAAAATAATACATACCTACATCCCATATGGGGATGTTTTATTGTGACAGTAATGTTAGTTCTGGTGTGAGGGTGGAATACCCACCGGCCGATACAAAAATAAAACACACATTCATGAACGTACGTCAATATTAGTTACACGAGGGAGGAGTGTTTTAATACTGTAAATCACGGTTTAAATGAAATTATTTATGTTGACATAAACCAACCCCCTTTCTCCCCTCTCCTCTCTTTCATCCCCCTCACGTTATCATCTACTATAGATAGGTATAGTACCGACTGCCAACATTTCGTATGTTATTAGTGTAGAACGCGGGACATGCCGTGTTGATTACTAATTGGTAACATCGTGTTAAAATTGTCCTAAATTCACCACAGTTTTCAATTATATCGAACACGACTTGGCTTGGGGAAGGAAGGGAGGGAGGGGTTTGACGTTCCTCTACCCCCTCCCCCATCTAACTCCTTCCTTTTTTTTCCCCCTCTCTCCGGAGAGCTAAAAACATACTCTCATCTAATTTTTATTCATGTCTGAACCTTGTTCGACATCGTAAACCTTCCCCCCCCCATCCCTCCCCTCAAATTCTCCCACAACTCGCTGACAAATGTGTAATTTCAAATTCAAGAGAGGAGGGGGGTGAAACATTTCATCTGCGAAATGTTGGAACAATACTGGACTGACGAAAGTATCGCAACCCCCAAACGTCTGATAAAACGGGCCAATTTGTGATTGTGGGGGAAAAAATGTTTGCTTTCAATAGCTACAATTAATCTGTTCTTAATTTTATTTTTAGATTTGAGCGTTTAACGCAATGATTACTAATGATTTATTTTTCCACTATGACTATCAAAATTAAATTACTCTAATAGGGTAAGGATCATAAAAATAGAATATATTGTAAATATACCCCTATTCAAGCGGAGTGAAAGTGGAAAACCATTTAGGGGAAAAAAACAAGTAGAACTCACCAGAATCCAAACCTTGACCTATCCATCACCGACAAGACAGTTTGGACTAACTTGACGTCTATTTCATGTGCATACCTGTACCGGTTTTATAGGAAATGCACCAGTACTGTACATGAAGAGAAGATTTTGGAACCTCAACGATAGTCACGTGTGTAAAATCACCCTCATTTTTGTTGACGGGGATGTTGGTACTAGCACAGAAGGTAGTATTCTATCTACGTAGAGTTGTGGTTCTCCCATTCTCTCTCCACCATATTCTGTTTAATCCAAACTACACTCTTCATCCTAACATGTTCGAATAAATTAGTCTGTTAATAACCCTCGTACTAGTATTTCTGTTAACAGTAGATCTCGTCCCTTCCATTCAAAAAATGCTAAATATTTAATTGAAATGTTAAAAATTATGTCATGTTCTTATCGTTACCACAATCTTAGCATCACTCTTTAAAATTTCAAGTTTAAATAAACCCTATGATTTCTCTTTGGATTTTAGTTGAAATAATGATTTCTCTCTGGATTTAAGTTGAAATAGCTCCTATAATTTCTCCTTGGATTTGAAGCTGATATTTCTCCTTGGTGATCAAGTTAGACAGAAAACAAATGAATACTCTATTCAACACTACATTATAAACTAGGTTAATAACTGTTATTTACGCGTTTTAACGAGCGATTAATAATTAAATATAGTGCCATCATGTTGGAGTGAAACTGTATATTATTACGTTTTGTATTTTTATTTAGAGTTTTATCGTTCATTGTTGATTTCAACTATACAACTTAAGTGTGATTGATTAGCTTATGAGTTTGAACAATTGGGATTCGTGGTTAATTCGGCGATTTCTATGAAAATACGTATTCTTATGATGGACTAATGCCTGGACAGCTCAGCAACTACCAAGCTAGTGACGAAGCCTACGCTTGCCAAAAGGTTATATACGAAGTCTTAGCTTCTAGAACATTCTTTGTGTAACGGGAAGAAGCCGTCCCGCGTCTCTTGCTTGCTTTCTGAGAAGATTTCGCCTGGGTGGCTCATAGATTGAGAAGGTTGTTTTGTACCACGTGACACTTACTGCTATAAGTTAAGTAATAGCGAATTTAGAATATTATTGTGTTAGATCAGATCTGATTATATCTATAAATTATTCGAAAACGGTTGTATTAAATATAATCATTAGAGTATGCCATATGGAAACGGATAACTAGATTGAAAAACTATGTATAAGTCTATACATTGTTCGGCCTAGGCCCAAATAATGTCACTGCCAAAATTTTGTTATAGTTATTGGTCCACACTTTTATAAGTAATCGCGGAAAAGACAGACTAAAAGCTCTAAGGTTGAGTTAAAAACGGGTCTCGCTCCACTAGGTCAATTTAATGTGATATACCACAGCAAACGTTATTTTATTTGGATATTTAGTTCTCAGGACAGCCAGATTGTTGAGGAGCTTCGGACTATGTTCAAGCATAACTGAGATTTTATTCCTATTTGGGTCGTCGATTGATTCCTTGAATTATATAATGCGATTAATTCCAAGCTCACTAGATATTGCATCTCAGCTCGAGATAAGAGTCTTAAAGTAAAATAAAAATGATAAAATTTAATGAGCCTAATAAAATTAAGTATTTAAAAAATATATGTTTTCACTTTTTCTTTACAACTTTTAGTTTAAACTCAAAGAAAATTCTATCATAAGTCTAAAACTGATATAAAATTATATTGTTTTACGATTTTTTAAACTATTTCCTAGACAAGTTGATAACTATTTTCCATTTGGAATAAAACAAATAACGGGTCACTAATAAAAAAAAAAAGAAATAAAAGGAACGATTGAATATTTCAAAAGAAAGAAGAGCAAAGTACGTTACCGTCCAGATCTCCAGCAATTTAATTGGGGAAAGGATGGGGGAGAGGAACTCACTTTGAAGGGTTATGACCATCATATCCATATATACCGTTACCCTCTTTTGTATGCCTCTCCGCGCTTTAGGAGTGGAGGGAGAGGGAGGAAACGCTGACGTAACTAAATTTACTTTTCATGATAAAAGTCTCTGTACTGTAACATGATTATTGGATTTGGCTTGGCCCAGCTTTTCTGTGACTGCGCAAAGTTGCCGGGAAGACGATAACTTACGGACGGCTGAACGGATTAAAAGCAGATTTGGACCCAGAGCTCTCTTGTAGAGAGAGAGAGGGGCCTATGCGAGCGATATTTAGTAAGAAGATAGAAGGGATCCTCTTAGTAAAGTCGTTCCCCTCTTCTACCCTCCCATCTCTCCTCTCTCTCTCTCTCTCACCGGTTGTGTGGACTATTGCTTTTTAACGACCTTGTTAATTGATAAAAGATTGTATGTTTTTGTAATGGTTTTCTAATGATCTCTCGTGCCTTTTCCTACGCCTCTACTTAGAGAATATCTTCGAGATACGTCCATTTGTCTACTTTTTCATCACTAATGAATATTTTTTAAATCGCTCTAGGTTTATTATGTGTTTGAAACAATAATTATTGATTGTTTCAAGAACAGTTGTATGCAATTATTAGTTGCTGTGTGCTTGCTGGGTTTTTTTTTCCCCCTAAATGGTCTTCCACTCTTCCTCCACGCAAATGCGGTTTCACCTCCTCAATATTCAACCTTACCAATTCCTAACCCATTAAAGTAATTAGTATTAAGCATATAACCCGAACGGGTGGTGAGACGTGGTGCTAAGTATAAGTTTGCTGTGTATATATATATATAATATATATATATATATATATATATATATATATATATAAAGGGTTATCAAATCAACCATATACCATCTAATATGTATTTTATAATTAATTTAAATGGTTACACTCGCATTGATGGGCACGTGGACTAAATGACAGATTCCTCTAGTATGATTTAGCGGTGACGAGGAGGTCTGTGTTCGAATCACGTCCTGCTGTACTGAAGGGTAATTTCCTTAATTGTTTACCCACTCTCAATCCACGCAAATTTGGGTACATTTGCTTTAAATTCTACCTTCCTTATCCTTGCTACATTAGTGGAGCTAATATTTTATGTGGGTACTAAGGTGGGGTGGAAAAACAAACTCTGCAAAAGTTTTGGTTAAAGGACCACCAAAATTAATGTTGATTATAAAATAAGCTTGACACAACAATTTGGCATGCCTGTGAAAGATTGATTTATGGTGTCTATTAATTAAAAAAAAATAGTCATCACAATTTTTTACTTTACGTATTAGAGGAAAAATCCGTCGGTATTTTTGTTATCATTGATTTAGTAAACGCAAAACACTGAACAACTATAAACTCTTAAGAAAATTGTTTCCTTTCATTAGTTTACGTATACAAATAGGAACTAGACAGTATTTTTAAAATCTTCCTTATTAAAAAATGGTGAACTTTTACATATTTTTTATTTTATTTCCCTTTTTACTCGATTCTTTTTGTATGGAGTTTTACAAAAGAATTAAAACCTTCGTTAGCCAAGGCTTGAATTTTCTACGCGAGAGATTATTTATTTAGATAAAAAAACGTTAGCGAGTTTTTTATTTTTTATTATTATTATTATACTACTTTAATTGAAAGGCTGAATATATAACTGGTCCACTACTTAATGGATGACCTATTTGTAGTGATTGGCTTTTGAAAGTGTTCTGTATGGCCGATGAACTAATTAGTTAACACATCTCATATCTCGTGGACTGGGCTTTTGATGTGGTGGAAGCGCCCTCCCCCCCCCCCCCCCTTCAACCCCGTTTCTCCTGCTTTCATCAAGCAACGAAGAATCCTCTATAGCCACACTTTTAAAAATGTTAGAATATATACCCAAATTTGTATCAGTTATCAATAGATAAATTTGGGCTAATAATAATACCCTAAATCTCTGCTTCATCAAACGACTTAATTAAAATGAGTTTGAAATGATACAAAGACTCTTTAACATTTTTTTAAAATAAGAAAGCCGCTTTTGACCACCAACATTGATTAAAATTCACTAAATTTTGTCATTGATATACATGTTTTATTTGATTTATTAATTAAAAAGTTCATCTAAAAGTTATACAAAACAAAATCCGTGGTATCAGCCCACAAACGAGCTATACCTGTTGAGCGGCAGCCGTTTGTTGTCAATGATAGTGCCAACTTCTGCTAATAAAGGGTATCATGTGGTCAGCACAACGAACCCACCAGCCGTTAATCTCACTTTTCTAGATTGGAGCTGCTACTTTTTCATTCACGTAGAGCTTCCACTAATACTTTTTTTATGGATGACTGTATCATCTCTCTTGACATTATTGACTAAACGGACTAAGAATATAAACACAATAGCAGTATTTTTTTATTCACGCCACTCTGGCAGCACGAGTTTCCAGTTTTAAAGTAACGGGATTCTTTTAAAAAATAAAGACAGTACATTAAAAGGTTATTTAACTTATTTTCATGGTGTTATTTCTGTTAACATTTTATTAGTATTTAGATAAATTATATTGTGAAAACATTTTACTTGCTTGGTTTCTATAAATTCTGAAATTTTTCATTTATTTGGTTATGTTTAGTTCCATCATTTTTGAATGACATACCTAGGTCTAAACTAATTATAACCCTTCTTACAATTGATCTGTGCCATTATATTCGAGTGTTGTACCTTAATGGCGATGTAATTTGTGTGGTCTGTAATAGCTACTGGTATATCACTGATGTATTGATTATCACTTCAAGATAGAACTGTGATAGTCCTCGGTATAATAAGTGCTTAATATACGTATTAATTAAGAACTAAAGGTGAAGGTCACAGGTTTTGGAAAGGGGAGCTTCTTGTCAGATTGCTGAGTGTATTCCAAATTAACTTTATATTTTTTTCCGTCAATATTTGACAGTGGCTCCCACAACATAATTAAATATACATTAAATTTGTTCAATCTATTCAAAAACCAATGACGTATTACAGTCAGAGTTATATATAGGTGGCCACTCGTAGAATACAATTATATTTAAACTTTTCTTATTGAATGGAAAATATTTGTTATGAATAAGAAACATGCTTTAACAATTAACATGAATTGAAAATCAACATTTTGTTCAAATTATGGTGAAAATTTCTACTTAAAAATAAATATATAATCCATTACTTTAGTGGTTTAATAATAATATTTTAAGGTAATGGTAGTTAGTAATGTCAACCTTTCCCGCCTTGTTCAGCTAGAAAGTATCAATCGCTGTTGGGCCAAACGGCTTAAAATACAATATGTCTTTTTCTGGAACTATTTCTATATTCTGTCTAAATTCATACCCCCTTTCGCCCTTTACCTTCAACCGTCCTTTGTCATGTCAATAAGAAATACTAGTAATAAAACTATGTAACTTCTTATCTCATAGTAAAGAGGAAAGATTACTGCTAGTTCTCAAATATCCTGCAATTTTTTATGAGAGGAAGGCTAAATCCACAACACTTTTTCATCAAGCCTAGTCTCATAGCTTCGTAAATATGATTAAAAAATCATTAAAAATAAAGCTATCTCACCTTTTTCTTTTCTTTTAATAAAACTCAAACTATAGGGTTATTAAGGAAAAAGAGCCCTGTTGGAATCTTTCGACTTTATTTTGGTGTGAACCAAATTTTGAAATAACGCATCATATAATTAAATACTGTTTTAAAGCTGAACGTCTGCGCGGCAATTTATCGCTTACCGAGACGGCCCCATTAAATGTTTTTTTCTCTAAAATTTATTACATTGATAATCAAACTGATTAAATATTATTATTATTATTATTATTATTATTATTATTTATATTATCAGCACCGCGTCTTACTACCCGTTCGGGATGTACGCACTTACGCTAATGTGTAATGGTAGGGTAATTGTAAGATGAAATTGAAAACCTACAGTTTAACGTGGGATCCGAACCACGGCGGAGGCCTGGCAAAGATTAAATAATGAATTTAAGGCGTAAGATGGGGATGGTAATTTGGAGGAAGTGCACACGTATTAGCATAAGAGGGAATGAAAAAGCCACATCTAAAAAAATCAAATGTGAAAAACTACCCCTCAATGTGCTAGTCAGAGATTCAAACCTCGTCACTAACGATTCATTATAGTGCGAGACTGATGACCTTGAACCGTGTAGCCACTGATACGGATTTGTTAGATGCTGGTACTTCGCTGTGAACGTACTTTAAGTCATACACGATGCACCCTCGACTTTATGCAGAGGCATCACTCACGTTCTAATCCTAGTTTTCTCACGTAATCGCTGGAGTGTTGCTTGCTATAAATTATTCTGTTCGTCTTTCTGAAGCTCCCCGGCCTCCCTTCCCCCCGTCCCACCATCAGAGCTCTTACCGACAGGCCCTGTACAGGCAGTATCCATTCCGGACACGAACTCGAGACCGCAGTATCATCCAAGAAACTCCTATTGCGCTGTCCATACGTACTGCCATGTTATATATCCCGCTGCTGTTTCAATGTTGCGGTAAGGAGTTTACCCGTATTGTTCGGAGAAAAAAAAATCAAACGATTTTGCGTTTTTAGAATACAAATGAATCGTATGTTCATTCAGGAGATACAATGTTCTTTATTCACTACACCTCCGAGAATAGCTTGGGATAATTGATTTCCTTTTTATTACCTCGGTTGACTGCCTTGACTTTAAATTTATTTATTTGAGGTATTTAACGCGAACTTTATGAACCGATTGATTAGGCCTATATTAGCACACGAGAATTTCTATGATTAAGATCCAAAGGGCCTACCAATTTTTCTGGGAAAGGTATTTTCACATATTATCTTCCAGGGTTCTTTTAAAACATGCCACAATCGACGGCTTTACTTTCCCCTCCAAAGGAAGTTGTGTTACGGATTTTTATTGCTTAAGAAAAATCCGTCGACCCGGCTGGGTTTGAACTTACGAACATCGGTTCCTGAGGCGAGCACTTTACCCCAAAACCACCGGGATCTACAACTAATTAACGGGTCTCTACACGCCTACAAGAATATCCTAGATTTGTAATTTGAAACAATTTTTATCATATTTTGTGCATATCTCCTTAACTAGATTATTGTTATTTACTTCTACTCATATTAATCAATCCAAAGTATACCCGTTATTTAAAAAAAATACTAATTATCAATGTTTGACACTTATAAAGTCAACTGCACTTATCAAAATGTAAATTATTCAACTAAAAGCAACTCATGCTAAAATTTTATCTCATAATAAAATACACAAACCCAGCAAAAGTCATAATATTTAAAGCCAAAAAATAATCAAAAGATTTTTTACTCATTTTCACAAAACTCATAGCTATATTTTAGGACATCATTGTTCTTTACATATTCTTTTCTTGCGGTTAAAATTACCATAACTTAAAAACATATATATTTACCATACTTGGAGGCAATAAGTGACATACAGAGTTAAACGTTGAACTATAACCACAAATATGGAAACGTTTGTAATAAAGATGTTTCATTAATACAGTAAATAAAAAACTGAAATTATAGCCTTTTTATGGAAAAAATCAGTGGATGAGGGAATTAATAGGCTCACTCTTTATAATACGATCGTTAAATATTATACTTTTCCTCTATGGTGTGGGAGGTTATTTTTTTTGCAAAAGATTTTTGTAATGTATTATTTAGTTTAGTTTTTGCAAGGTTAAGTATACGGTTTGGTTTAAATATGCGTTTGTTAACTATGTAAATTGCGAATATCTCTAACGGATTGCATTAAGACGCTTAACACTTTAAAAAAATGTGTGTAGATACTGTTCGCAAAATAGAAATATATGTACATACATCAGAATATATATAACCACCCAAATAAGAATTAACTTTTTAAATATCATCTAACTCGGTCGTCTACAGAAGTGAAAATGGAATTAAGGATGGGATAAAAAAAAATTCTATCCCGACTTAAGAAATGCTTAGCATATTTATTTTGTTATGTAGTTTGTTCTCTCCCCCACGGAATTATGTGCGCTGTGAAATATTTAGTTCAAACTTTCATAAAACCCTTAATAATTACAAGTTAAGACTTACTAGATCAGCAGAGATTGGAAGGGGATGCCAAGTTATTCATTTAGTGTGCGCCGGTTGTCGCAGAAAGGGAATTCACACATAACTGAAAAGAAGAATCAAGGAAGAAGAACCTTAAATGGGCGAATAGTAAGTGGTTGAGGGGGGAGTTTGGAGAATGAGAGCATCAAAAGAAGAAAATGTTAGTAAAGACGACCAGATAAATCTAAAAAAAAAGAGAAGAATATAGAATTTAAAAAAACAAACCTTTCTCTAATTGTAGAGTTAAGTGCTTTTAATTCCCTTGGCGAATAATAACAATAATAAAAAAAGGATCCTGTCAAAGCAGTTTTCTTTTTATCTTTAAAAGACTAACTTGACTCAGATTTAAAACTACTTAGAGTAACAAAAGGAGTACAGAACGAACTACATAATGAAATAGAATTAAAGAGTACAAGAAGAATGAAAGCATTGGTATGGGTACATTGTAACTCACAAAGTATGTATAGAACTATTAAATTTAAATATATAGATTATGTTAGTCTTGTGATGACAACTTTTCACATGATTGGAACTTTCGGACAGCAATTTTCGTTTAAGAAGACGTCACGAGAATATTGGTATTTTAGATGGTGACGAAATAGTTGTAAACTATTTTCCTTTTGTAGCCTAGATTAGTAAATTTAATTATAATTATAGAAAAGTGTATTAAAGGTAACATACGTCTCTCAGCGATTCCAATAATTAATTCTAACTCAACATTTATATATTTTACTTCCAAGTCGATTAGCTACAGCCAAATTTTCGTAAGAATAACTTTGTCTAAAGGCTAAATAAACTACCAGATCTAGTTTCACGTATTCATACGTCATTTCATGTGATCTGCAGATGTCACTTTTGATCGATAGTATCATTATTAATTATCTATAAAATAACACCAATAATAAAGTAAAATATTTTCAATTTTTTTTAGCACTACGTACTACTACCTGTTTATGTTTTACCCATGTGTACTAATTACGATAATGAGTCAGGAATAAGGAAGGTTGAGTTTAGAAGAAGTATACCCGTATTTGCATGGAGGGAGAGTGAAAAACCATTTTGGAAAAACCTCTTTTAGTACACCTGATCTCCCTGTCAGTGACGCCTTAAGCCATGCGGCCACGAAGCAGGCTGCTATCATTGTTGACAGCAAAAAAATGTGTTTATATTCTCTAAAAGCTTCTTTCTACTAATATCTTACTATAGTTAACAAACGTAATGATTTAAATAATTAATTAATACCTACATTTTTAAGTTGTTGATAGGATGTGTATTGACTACAAAAAAAAATTAATCTTAGGGATAGAGCTGAGGAGGACAGGTTGAATGAAATACACCCACATTATTTTGGAGAGGAAAATGGTAAATCCACGTTGATAAATCACATATGAAAAATTACCGTTTATATAGACCAAGGCACGATTCGTGTCGCGACCTTCCTTGCTACCGACAATCCCATCTATACAGAATCTTATGACTTTGATCACGTGGCCAACGCCTAACTGCTCCATTCTAGTTTTTTTTAGGGAGAGTGAAAACGAGAATTAATTTTAGACATAGCCCACATCGATGGGCACCTAGAATGATTGTCAGTATCATCTAGTTTGGTTGGTGATATGGAGATCGGGGTTTGAATCTCGGCTGGGTGTACCAAGTTTAGTTTACTTAAATGGTTTAATAGTTTTACTCCAAATCAAATGCAGGTATATTTAATCTAAATGTTTCCTTTCTCATCTATACCGTATTGGCGTGGTTAAATGCAGATACCCCGGATGGGTAGTAAAACGTATTGGTAAAAAAATTATAATATTACACTTATATCAAAATATACAAGATATCTGTTGTATAAACGCCATGTTGAAAAAACAACAGCGCATTCTTCTGTGTATAAACTTAACCATGTTAAGCTGTCAGCTCTGCTCCACTAACATTTTTTCGCGGTCCCCTGAACAAGAGCAGAGAGCCATAATAATTGTTGACAGATTTAGGTCATTGGGTTAAAAACGCGATGAAAGTCTCTTCCACTGTTATAAGTTTTGTTTTTACATCGTCGAATACAGAGAAGGGGAACATGGATACAAAGGAAGTTAGTTTTTTTTTTAATGAAATAACTTTGATTTGTTTTTGCTTTTATTTTATTTATCGATAATAGCTTGTAAGACATACGAGGGATTGTAAAAATTTAAACAAAACGTGTTGGAAATAACATTTTGTCTTTTAAGTTTTAAAAAACAAGAAACACAATGTATTGTGATAGTGTTGTGTAACTACAGGCGATGTTGGGGTACATTTAGCAACTTGTTGAAGTATCATGTTTTATAACTTCCCCCAGCATATGTTTCAAATATCTCTTTTGTGTAGGAACACTAATTGGTTATTTAATATACAATTTATTTAAGCAAAACGCACTTTTATTCTTTTGTCTGTGGATTTGTAACATTGAGAGGCACATTGGTACAGATTGAGTATACTGCCTATTATAAAATATTATTTAATTTTCGAATAGTAATGTTTTTTTATGTTATTTGTTCAAATGAACTCTCTATCTAAAATGGGGTGTAATTTTGGCGTCCATCCAGTATTTTCGTGGGGTTCGAATCCACGGTCGGGTCTACTGAGGGTGTTTTTTCTTAATGGTTTCCCACTCTCCTTCCATTCAAATGCATGTAGTGTACCTCTAAAATGCTTCTTACCTCATATCTATCCTATTAGAGTGGTTATCATATGTGCATATAACCTGAACAGGTGGTAAGACTCAACAGAAAAAATAAACACGTTGGGTGAGGTGGAAGGGGACGCGAGAAAAGGCCAGTGATTTTGCAGTTTTTATAGAAAAACATTTCTTTGTCAAAAAAAAAATATAGCTCCAGTAACAACCTTTAGTTTAATTTTCTTCACATCGTGATATCATCATTTGTTGAATATCTGTCAAGAATGTCCTGGAATTTGATGACAGCTTTTTCTATTCATTTAAAAAGTTTCTCATCTAATGTCGCTATGCTGATGACATATATATTCAACAACTGTTGATATCACCCTATGAAGAAATATTAAATTGTTTCTTCTGGAGAAATATTTTATTTAGTTTGGGCAAAAAAAGTTTTGCTGTAAAACTGCAAAAGTTATTTATCATGTATTATCCGGCCGGAAGAGAAAATAATTAGAGTTAGCAGAAATCTAGCTATTTATAGATTCATAACCTAAACCAAGTGTTCCAGATTCAATTCCTTTGTCCGAATGTCATTTTTCACTCTTTTTTTTTCATTTATATATATATGGTAAAGTTCTATTAAGTTTCACTTTAAGTCAATTATTTTTTTACTATCGGTGAGGCTATTAGCAAGTTGCCCTACTTAACAGGGTGATAAAGCTGGGTTACATTTTGAAAAAAAAAAAGTCCCAATATTATCCTTTAGAGGAGGATTCAGACCAATTATTTTTATGATGGGACGTTGCTGGAAATCCCTACATAATCTCAATTGTAGCTTAAAACCTCGCACCCAAACCGGCCATGCAATCAATCGCGCACATAACTTTGTCGGCATACATCACACTAATTTCAATTAGCAGTTTTCCCGTTCTATCTTTACATTCTAATTTTTAAAGGAAGAATAATAGCTGACTGATGAAAAGGTTACCAGATCTATTTTTATATATTCATACGTCAAACCATTTACCTTACATCTGTCTCTTTTGACCAACTTCGATGTCCTCGTGGTCTAACGCGTTGTTCTAGTGCTAGACTAGACTGCCGATGACGGGAAAATTGAGGTTCGAATCCCGGTCGGGTTTACTGAGGGTGGTTTTTACAAAATGCTCTACGTGAATGCTGGTACACTTCTTCTAAATATATTCTTCCTAATTCCTCAAAACACTAGCATAATTATTATATAATCATATAGCCCGAACGGGTAGTAAGACGTCGTGCTAAAAAAAAGGCTGTCACTTTTAATACATAAAATAACACCAGTAAAATAGAAAATTTTTATCAACTCTTTCCACAAAAAAAGTTGAGTATTTTTTTTAGAAAGCCTTTACTATCAAAATTGGATTATATGTTGACCCGTGTTTGTAATTTTCGAGACGTAATCAGAGGTTTTAGTTGAAGGGTGCTATGTGAGTAATGGCGAGGCTCGTCGTTCTTACAATCTCTCGTAGCTGTAAGAAGGGAAGACCAGGTAGCAGGTATCTCGTGTAATTAGTTGTCAGCTGTTGATGAGTGCGTGTACAATAGAAGTAATACCCAGCACAAGCAAGGGAAGGATCTTATCGAAGTTTGTCTATTGCTTGTGAGGCACATCGCAAAGAAAAGGGTTTTACTTGGACTTGGGAGGGAGGGGGAAGGTGCCCTTTGTTGCTCTGGCTGTTCTTTTAATTCCCCCTCCCCTCCCCTTTTCCAAGGGTGCTGTCTCTTCTCGTGATTTGCTTGAGGGGAAGTAGGACGGTACAGGCAGAACGCGAATAAAATAGGCCTAACAAACGCCGGAGGATCTTTGACAAATACATATTTAATTCTCTGATAACCGAAAACATACTCTGTACTTAATGATGGTAGCTTAGAAAAAGTGTACCTGCATTGGAATGGAGTGAAGATAGTAAACCCACAGTGGAAATCCCTGTTGAAAACTATCCCCAGGGACCAAGTTACGCCGTCCAATATGCAAACCTTTTCCTTATCGTTAACGATAACCATGAAATATTTACAAGAAATTAGATCCATTAATATAATTTAAAGGAAATGCACGCGAATTTGTGTGAATAGCTTTGGTAAAGAAAAACACCAATACACCCTCCAGGGATTCGAACCCTTACCTCCACATCATCGGCAGTCTATTCAATTGCGAGATTGACGCCTTAGACAGTGCATGCCAAAAATAGTTGCGACCCGTGGGCTATGAATGGCCCGTTCCATGATTATATGCGACCTTTAGGACTTTCTATGAACCAACATAAAATAGGTCAGATTCATCTTTTTATAAACGTAGAAGACATACACAATTTGGAATCATGACATTTGGAAATTTAAAACTATTTCTGCAAATATAACAAGCGAGTTTGGTGTACGTAATTTTAACTCTTTAGGGTTAAGAGAATTATTCCCAAAAATGGTTTTGTTCACCTACAAACGTGTGTAAACAATTAATTTAATTTTTGTTTTAGTAAGTATTTTAAAATTGATATTTATCTGACAATATACATTTTATTATTATATTTAAATTGGAAAATGACACATGGACACGGGAATCGAACCCAGGACCTTCGGTTTAATGCGCCAATGGTTTTACCACTAATTTATCCAGAAGTCGTGCCCGTGCCCAGGCCACAGGGAAAAAATATACCCAGACACTCAACCTCCAGGTTAAAATGGTTGCGCTCCTTTTGGCAGCTTGAGTCCCTCAACACTAGGATCGCTGCGGTTAGTCCTATCATCACCCAGCAGTGACACTAGCGAAGCTCAGTGTTGAAGGACTAAAGCTAGCAAAAGGAGCGCACCGAAACATCCGTAAGGCTACGAGTCTGTTTCTTACTTGTCTGTTAACGAGCTACGACAGAACCACGGCAAAGATTTGACAGACATCAGGACCAATATCGAACGAATACTCATCGAGAACGTCAGCCTTACCACCCTTGAGGAATTGGCACAAGAACAAGGCATCACCCTGGATCTACGGTCGGGCAAGACTGTATCCACATCTGGCAGTCCAACACCCGGAGGCTCATCGGTCTCTGAATACAATTCAAGCCCGGAACAACCGAGGACACCACTCACCGCCGAACAACTACTTATTAGCGAAACAGCTACGTCTCCGTTCAGACTACACCAACGGAGCCCAATAATCAGCCCGCTCAAACAAGTTACCTTCCTACACGACGACACCATGGAAGCACCCGACAACCGACAACTTCTCAGGGCTGTTCAGGAATTGTCCCAGACCTTCGAGGAACGCATCCGGAACCTCGAAACCTCGACGGGTTCGCCAGGGAGGGGGCCGCACATCACCGGGGGGACCCACAGCCATCTGTGGAAGACCGGTCATCCCTACGACCTCCAGACCTGCCTACCCTCGAGGTGGAAGAAGCCCAAGCACTACGCCTCGCTCTGGCCCTGAAAGCCAAGGGCATGGAACTCCCGGCGGGTCGCGAGAAGCACCAAGTCAACTTTCTGCTCGGATTGGCATCGCACTATCGCACTTTACCACCGGAAGTCAGGGCCACACTATTCCATCGGATCAACATCATCTACATTGCCTTGACGAAGGGTTGGCCAACGGCGATAGCTGCTGGAGGCGGGGACTCAACGGCAATATATCCGCCGGGGTTTGTACCTCCGCCACCAGTGACGCCAGTCTACAGCAGAGCCCCGAACTACCCATCGACAGGAGGTGGAGGAAGATATACGGCACCAAGATCGCGAGGCAGGGGAAGGAGAAACTGATCGACCTGGTGAGAAAAAGACCCTACCTGATCTGCCAGATGCTGAGGACACCACACGTCTTCACCACGGACTGAAGGAACATCTCTTATAATTCTATAATTTTATTATATTCTAAATTTTATTATACTTAAACTCTGTACCTAACTATGTAACCATGTATACACATTTTGTTGGCCTAATAAAGTCCCCGTGTTTCCCTTCTCGCTCGCTGCCTCCGGCCCTCCTGATCGCCCCGCGCGCTCGAATACGATTTTCGTATAAAAGCCGGGTGACGGGAGAATGGGAGAGTCTAGAGCGGGAAGGGAGCACAACACCTTTGATGGACGTGCGTAAAATCTTCAGCTACATTTGAACAATCGAATGATTGTGAACTGTCAGATAACACAGCCACCTTTGACTAGGGAGAGCTCTATCATGTCAGTAGTGCAATAATTGTAGAAATACATATCACAAGATTAATTAAGCAACCAAGTTGTTAAAGTTGCTACATCTTTAGCTAGTAGTTTGGCCCCCCTAATTTAAATTTTCAATGTGGCCCTTTTGACCAAACGAGCTTGACACGCTTGCCTAAGACCACATGGTCACCCAAGCGGATAACCCTTGTGTTGAACATTTAAATGATCAAGGCTGTACATATACTACACCTAACAATTTATGTTTTAATTCGAATATATTATGTTGTGTGCCAGCTTTGTGTAACTGACTGTTTTTATTATATGGTGAGTTAGTTTGGAGGGCACATTAACGCGACTCCATAGAGCCATGTTAACTTGTAATTGAAACTTTTTTTTTCTTTCCCCCTATGTATATGTTTGGTAATTAATTTGAATTCCAGTCTAGTGCATGTGGTATGGCTAATACAACTGCTAAAATAGCAGATAAATTATGTTCATTGAGTTCGTTATAGTGTTGTTTTCACCTCTTTTTTTCTAGAAATTACTGAGCACTAATTTAGAACTGCTATGAGTTTTTGCCTGCGTTCCGAACACCGGTTATTTAAACCAACGACTGGCTATTAAAGTCGACTCAAAGTTTCACTAGAACGCCGAAAATAATACATTTTATTTTTTAATTTTCCCGTCAAGTTAAAAACATGTTCACTTTGCCGTATGGATATTAAAAGCTGACACATTAAAAACAACCACTCATATTTAATAATTACGTAGGCTACCTTACGGTGAGGAAATTCGATGACAATTTATTTTTATTTTGATGAAAACCTTGTTACGGAAAATTAGAAATTAATATTACTTTCTAAAATTATTTTATCAACACTATACACACTTTTGTTTGAATAGTTAGAGATATAAAAAAAAACAATATTTAGATCATAATCAAGTTTTTAGTTATGATGTATCAAATAACATTTTTTTAAACTACATTTTTATTATATATTATTATTATTATTATTATATTTAGCAGCGCGTCTTATACCCGTTCGGGTTATACGCTTTAAGTACTAATTACGTTAATGGATTTAGGAATTGGGAAGGTTGAATTAGAAGAAGTGAACCCGCATTTGCGTGAAGGGAGAGTGGAAAACCATTTAGGAAAAACTACCCCCAGTTCACCCGACCGAGATTCGAACCTCGATCTCCCCGTCCTCAGCAGTCGGGCTCACCACGACTAGAGCGTTAGCCAACTACGCCACCGAGGCGGGTTTTGAACGAATTGATGTCTTCCATATGCTTAGGTTTAATAAATAATAAAAAAAACGAGAGTCTTGTCAGATTATTTAATAGATTTTAACCTATTTTCTTATCGGCTTGAAAATGTTTCCGTTTCTGTTTGTTGAACGTAGCGGATGCCGTGCGAGAAACTACTAATTACTTGGTTTCTAAAATGGCAATTTTCTCACTAGACCGTTTCCCTTGAGTCTTTGTTTTGAAAATTAGTTTTCACAAATGAGGCTTTTAGACTTGTACATTTCTAGAATACAATTTACATTAAGTCAAAACAAAATGTATGAGATATTCTGATAAGATTACTAACAATTTAATAATAATAATAATAATCTTAGCACCGACGTCTTACTACCCGTTCGGGTTATACGCACTTACGCTAATGTGTAATGAAAGGGTGATTGTGAGATGAAATGAAGGACCTACAGTTTAACTTGGAATCCGAACTACGGTGGAGGCCTGGCATTCCCCACATTCACAAGATGTCTTGTCAGAGGTGAAGGAAGGTTTGGTAATCAGATAAATCTGTGCCGGGACCAAGGATTGAACCCCGGCCGCCAGCACAGAAGTCTGGCACCTTACCCCTAGACCACCAGGCCACCCAATAATAATAAATAATAATAATAACTAATACTTAGCACCCTGTCTTACTACCCGTTAGAGTTATACGCTTTAAGTACTAATTACGTTAATGGATTAGGAATCGGGAAGGTTGAATTAGAGGAAGTGAATCCGCACTTGCATGGAGGGAGAGTGGAAAACCATTTAGGAAAAACCACCCCCAGTTCACCCGACCGAGATTCGAACCTCGATCTCCCCGTCCTCGGCAGTCGAGCTCAACATGCATGACAAGCGCGTTAGCCAACTACGCCACCGAGGCGGGTAACAATTTATAAAAACAACTATAGCTACATTAATAAAATGAAGCGTTTGTTTATTTGTCTGTCATGAGCATTACATGATATCGACCACACGCAGGGGGCTGACATTTTAAAATGCACATACATATACATCTCGAAGATAGAATTTTAAATTTTTCATTAGATTCTTAAAATTGATTAAAAACTGTGTCGAAGGACCAAAAACGAAAAAATCTGTCTGTTGAACCAAAGAAATTACCCGGGTACTTATGCTATTTTAAGATATTAATGACCTACATTTTTAGAGTTTGTTTAACAAATCCACCGGCCATTTTCTCATAATATTTTCTGCTTACTGTAACTAACACCTAAGTTATTTTTATACCGTGTCTTACCACACCCTCGGGCTATCTGCATCAAACTATAAAATTCGTTAGGAATGATAAAATGAAAGTACAGAATAGATGTATTTGCATTGCGTGTAGAGAGAGGAAGACACATTTTAGGAAAATCTGCCCTCAGTAACACCCGGCTGGAATTAGAGCCCCAGCCTCCTTCTCAACGGTGAAAATAAATAAATAGACGAGCTTGACGTTTAATCCGCGTGTCCACCGATGCGGGTATCATTATCAACTTGGTTGAAATAGGGCTTAGAGCTTGGGATTAATAAAATGTTTCCCTAGGTTTTTATCATGGGAAACGAGTTGACAAAGAATACAAAACAACAACATAATTATTCGGGATGTTGTGTTTGAATAGACTGCAGTAGATTAAAACTAGTCTGCAGTGAAATTTAATCATTCAAATTTATTTAGTGTGCCCGCGTGGATAATTTTACCGGGAGCATTGTTTTTCTCACTTCGAGCCCTGCTATTATTTATGTTTCTGCATCCTTTTTGTCACCGAATGATGTTTTACTTCATTCCGAAATCTTTTCATTTGGAAAATGCGGTTGGGAAAAGCAATAAATCTACCATGTCTCTTTTTTTTATTATTATTATTTCGAAGGGTGTTTTCAGGAAATAGAACGTATATTAACTGTTGATGACACTATCATAATATATACAGATGCGAGTAGGCCTATATTTGCATTGCCACACGTGTATGGCGCTTACGGTTAGAAACAAACTCATGCGTGAATATTTGAAAGGTACAGGGGAAAAAGTGGTAAAATCCAATTTTATCTCAAATAGAGTTGGTGCTGCTATCTGTTAGACAATCATGATTCCCTTCTAATGCGCTTTAATTATAGTTAAAAAAGGTTCTGTCATATTAAATTACTAAAAAAAAACGTTTCGGGTTATAAGCCTTGGTTAGGAGACAGGTTGAATATAGATTAGTGTACCCGCATTTTCATAGAGGGAGAGTGACTAACAATTTAGGGAAATAACTTAGTACATACGACGAAATCGAACCCCACTCTACCCATCTTCGGCAGTCCTATATTTTGTGAAAGTAGTGTCTTAGTCGTGCAGCCACCGAAGTGGGCTATGAATAATGTTTTAATTTATCTAAATAAGAATTTGTGACGGAATTTCTTGAAACCTAAAACGACCCCGATTGTTAATTAAATAACTGGTGAACCCTAGGTACCTAATAACGATCCACGCCTAGTTTTCCGAAATGATTATATTCTCATATGACAAACAAAATAGCCTATATTTAAAATTTGAAGCGATTCCTTTTTACATTTAAAAATAAATATAGTTTGTACCCCAAAATTTTAAATAATTTAAAAAAAAATGTAAATTGTTAGCCACAATTTCTGGAAACACAATTTTGTTCTAGATAAATTTATTGAGTTCATCAAGACAGATTGTTTTTTATAAGGCGTAATTCTCTTGTCATACTAGCCTGCTGATGACAGTCAGATTGAGGCTCGAATCCCGTTGGGGTCTACTGAAGGTGGTTTTTATAAATGTTTTCCTACTCTCCTTCCGCGCAAATGTGGGTAGATTACCTCTAAAATATTTCCTTCCCCATCCCTACCCCATTAGAGTAATTATCATAAATGCGTATAACCTAAACAAGCAGTAAGACGTGGCCATTAAAAAAATTATAATAATCACAAACCTGGTGATTTGGACAAATAAGGCTGGCCGCACATTGGACCAGACAAAATGTCTTGGTAAAAGCCGTCTTAACGTCAAACTTAACATGCATTTTCATGGTAGTGCAACACACCAACAATTTCTTGGCAAAAGACAGTTTTAGTCACAATTATACACGTTTAGACGTCTGGTCATAGGACACTGAATATATGTTTTCGCTAAAGACATTTCTATCCGTGCATGCGCGAGTTGACTGCTAACCCTGCCTCCGTACCTAGTGATTTTTTTTGTTCTCGTGGCATTTTCCATCGTGAGTAGTTATTTAATTCATTTATGATACTACATAGATCTCTTCACCATCTTCTAATAATATGTACCACAGATTAACAGCTATTTCCTCATCGCTTGCCATATTTCCACTGACCAACACTCCTTGTGATTGAATGTTGTTTCAAGAGAAAAATTGTCTTGTCGAATGTCTTTTCAAAATACGAATTGTCTTGTCTTGTCTGATCCAATGTGCGGTCAGCCTAAAATAAAGTTGACTCAGCAATTTTTTGCTGGGCTAGACTCGTTTTATTTTATAACATTTAACATATTCCTTTAACTCGACGATATTTTTTTATTAATCTCGAGCAAAAAATTAAAATTTCTTAATGGAGGATAATTTAATCTTCACTTTCTAAGTTGACTAATAGTATCAACACATGATTCAGAAAATAGCTTAATTCTGGAACCGGCACAACACACATTCCCTCGGCCGTCAATTGTTCGCGATAGAAGCTCAAACTCCACCAATTAAAATTTTTCATCATGCCGGGGATCGAATCTGGGACCATTGTTACAGTATGCAGATATTCGACCGACTAAGCTAAGTGGTAGTATACTAATTAATTAATATCACAACCAACAACAAACAGTTAAACCAATCTAAGATGTAATCAAGCACTCGTTCACCGTTGATGGAAAGGTTGGAATTATAATCCCGACCTGTTAAACTAGGGGCTGATTTTATACATGTGATTTCTATTGTTTTAACATCCTCTCTCATAACGATCTTCTTCTTAAGTCAACAACCCCAAAATGGATTCGATGTGATTTCTCTCCATCCGAAGATGGGCATGTACTCAACCCTTCGGATAGTTAGTGCTGCCTGCACTATCTGGTAGCTATTCAATGTACTAGGGGAGTTCAGGAAGTCTGGCGATTCCCCTTTGCCTTACACGCCTAGTATCTTTGAGCGAGTTCGAAAGAGCTTACCAATTTTGCCGGGAATGTATTTTCATATATCTTCAAAGGTTCTTTTATAGACATGGAACCGACGATTTTACTTCCCCTTCTAAAAAAATTGTGTTACGGACTTTTATCGCTCAAGAAAAATCTGTCGACCTCATTTGGGTTTGAACCCATGAACATTGGGTCCTGAGGCAACACTTTACTCCAAGACCATCGAGGTCGACCTCTTAATGATAATGAGGTGCATTTCTCGCTAAAATACCATCTTCATTTCTACCATTTAGATTAAATCCACTAAAAACTTTTGATTTCAAAAGTATAGTTTAGGGGTAAAAAATGGAAAAATTATTTAAAATACGCGTTAGAATAATTAAAATAGATATTTGAATGCCTTTTTTTCTTACAGAATATTAATAATTTAAGAATACAATTAACTTTACGAATGAATATATTATTTGAACATATTTCAAAGGTTCTTTCATTAAACAAATATCAGTATTAAAATTGAGTACCTCTAGTCCAGACTCTTCTTAAAGGCACACAGCCATATAAAAAAGAGAGTTGATTGCGATCAAAGAATACTTCACGCAATTATTTTGTCCGCACAAGAAGTGTACATGTCCAAGTGGTTTGTATGAAAGACCTCCCTTTCTTGCTCTCAACAATCTATGTTTTACGTACCTCTGGCTTCTTTTAACTTTCTTGGTTTTTCTTTATTCAGATTAGATATTAATATCTCTTCTGTAATGATGTTCGCTTTTGATGTTTTCGATTCGTTTGTGTGCACTTTACTCAAGTTCTTGTTTAGTTTACAAAGTTTTTTTTTTAAACAAATAATGATCAACGCAAATGTTATACCAACGATTTAAAAAATATATATATTAATTACAAATAGCGTCGTTAGAATATCAGTTTAAAGAGATTATCAACAAAGAAGAGTATTTTAAAATTAGTTGAGCGTGTGGATCACTATGAAGGGGTAGGCTATTTAAGATTTGGCTAAACTGTGTAGACGAATGTGTGTAAAAGAGAAATATTAAGCGTTTTGAAAATAAAAGAGTATGCATTATTCGGCGTATGGATGTTATTTAAGCGAAGGGAGTATGAAAAGATAGGTACAGTACGTGTGGAGAAAGTTAGTGAGAATGGATTAAGTACGAAGTTGTTGTTTTTGAGATATATGCACAGTTTCTTTCCTACCCCATAAAGTCTGGGTGGTCCAACGTTTTTAATCCTAAGGGACAAATCAATTTTCACCACGGCCCGAGGATATATTTGGTAATCTCATCAATTTAATAAAGGACTTTCACATCTCGACAGAGGGTGTAACCCCCCCCTTCATATGAATTGATAGGTTCAAATTACAATAAATAAAAAGGTAGGTAAGTTACAAGAGAGTTTATTTTATTCTACAAACAACTAGCAGACATACAAGAGCGAGGCACTCTAGGAAAGTCGAGTGACTGGCCGATAAGGGCCGAAGTAAACAATAAATAAAGGGGCAAGACCCCAAGTCGTTAAGAGAAAACAGAATGATTAATACCAACGTAGTCATAACTAAATTGACCCTCGCAGAAGGCGACTAACCTAGCAGGAAAGTTAAATACAAGTAATATGTATAGGTCTACACGACCCGGCGATGCCGACACTATATTGACATAAGTAAGAAGTTTTATAATAGACTGCCATTGTAAGGCGCGACAGAGAAAATGATTTACCTAAACCTAACCTGTTACAATAGATCCCAATCAAATTAGTTCAATCTAATTATTATTATTGTAATGACCAATGTGCTGGGTGCACGGGCTCGCGCCCCCCAGAGTTGAGTAACAATTTAAAAAGAATCACAATCGTAACAAATCTTAAACTTTTAGCAAGCAGAACAACTATGTTAAATAGAAATAATTAGCGCCCCAAGATGGCGACATGCTAAAGTTCTAACCCGTCCGTGAGGCGGACACAACGTTAAATACAAAGAAAAAGCTAGCGCATAAACCATAATGGCTGACAGGCAAATCCTGCAGTCTCAGAGAAATATAGCTATTAGTAATCATGAATTATATTTAAAGTTGAAACTTAAATTTTGAACAATTTAACCCAAACATAATTTAGAAAACGTCGAACAACGACCTACGTCTAAATCTAAGACAAGTGTCTCACCTAATCGAGTGCAGAGAAATGAGTGACATCACTACACAGTCCAGCCGTTATATACTGCACAAAGTCAATCACGTGTTCACAAACGGCGGGAATCACACTGGGACGAAGGGAGAGGGGTGTACGTTGCTTCGACAGAATTCTCGATCATTCTCGTGATAATTTCAAATCACGCGCCGGTGGATGAGTCTTGTTTCACTCGAACACAACCGTCGGCGCATACGGGTTAGCGCATCTTGATGTTCAATTGTCCGAGTCTTGCTCTAATCGGGCCTCGAGCCACGGGCGGTCAGTAAGCCGCGTGATGTTGAGTGGAGTTGAGTGCGCGTGTTTCATGAAGTCCAGATCCAGCCCAGTCAAAGGGGACCAGATCAGGTGAGCCAGATCGTCCATGTTTGCATTATGTCTGTGACAACGTCACAATGTCCCCCCTTGGACGGAGAAGAAGGACGTCCTTAGCCTTTGGTGAAGCCACGGGGAGGCGCCTTCCTCGATGTTCACCGCTGACTAGAGGGTGGGTGGCGGCTCCGGTACCCTCCGAGGCCATGTTAGGTGGCCAGATGCAGGTTCGGGAGATGACGAATAACTGGACTCCGGGGGTCTACCTCTGCTTCACACGCTCACTCCAACACACCGTCATCCCGGGTTGACAGGGAGACAGCATATGCTCGTAAGGTGGCCCGCTTTAACCACCAGGGAAGCTTCATCGCCACGCCCAGCTGGGCGATCATTGACTGCCGATGAGTGTACAGGAACAAAGGAGGGGAAGGAAAGGGCAGGGCAAAAAAGGGGGGGACGGAAGGCCGAATAGGTGAAGTCTCTGAGAACAAAAGTTTACACGTGAACACCACATCCAATTGTAAAGTTTATCAGTTAGCGCAGCCATCCTTGAAAGTTACTGTGGCAGTTTCGTAGCACTAACATTGTCTACCAGCACGAGTCACAGAGATACCCACAACTCTGTTTAGCGACGACTTTCCACGAATGAGGAAAGGTGGGTTTGCCGCTTCACACGCACTTAGAGGTAGTCCGGTCGGTGGGGCGAACGTTCTGCACCATGTACTTTGGACCCGACACACGCTTTATTATAAACAGTCCAACACAAGTTTCTGCCCAAAGTCATACCTAGGCCCTACAGTACTACAAATTTATCCTAACAATACCAGGGGGTGGTACCCTTCCCTTATATAAATTATATATACAACAATATAGAATACCTAGAAACATGCACTTAAGAACGCAAAATTAAATCACAAAGGTACACTTAAGCAAACAGACGACACACAGCACGGGGTCAATTGACTCATTTCCCTGCAGCCTTTAGGTGGCTGACATGTGCTCTACGTGTCAAAGATGGGTCGGATACTTCTTTTAACAATACCGAAACAGGTGTAAGAAATCTTTCAATTGACCAGGGACCACTCCACTTATACGCCATCTTCGCCGAAGACTTGTCAGCAGCTGAGCTAAGAGGAAAACACTTGCACACAACAACGTCCCCAAGTTTAAATGGGACAGGGATACGCCCTCGGTTATAGGTGGCGGCAACCTTCCTTTGGGACTTCAGGAGGTTAGAAAAAGCTACCTCACATTTCTTTTCATAAGAACAATCACCTGCGTCATTAAGGAGTGGGTCAATATCCCAGTTAAACAATAATGGGTGGCTCAGGTCCCTATTGAGGAGGATAGAGGAAGGAGTGGCTTTGACTGACTCATGGAAAGCGGCGTTAAAAGCAATGTTCAAAACGTCTAAGTCCTGGTCCCAGTGGGTGTGATCCAGGTGGTGAAAGATCGTCAAGGCAACGTTTAGGTTACGATTAAACCTTTCTACATGGTTCGGCGATGGGTTGTACGGGCTAGTGGTAACGTGTCTTATCCCCCACGAAAAACACATATCTCCGAAAGCTTTAGAACGGAAACACGGTCCATTATCACTTACTATGACCCTTGGGGTCCCTAAAATCGCCCAAACACGCCTGCACAGAGCATTAACAGTCGTCCTTGCCTTCATGTTCCTTAGGGGGATGAGTATGACGAATTTAGAGAAGGCGTCCATGGCAACGAGTATAGAGGTGTTCCCTTGGGTAGAGCGGGTAAGGGGGCCGACGAAATCAACAAAAACTTTCTCCCACGGTTGCTTAGCAACATCCGCGGAGTGAAACCCTATTTTAGAATTACGCGCCGGTTTGGCCAATTGACACGGCTCACATTTGCGCACCCAATCTCTAACGTCTCTAGGCATTAAGGGCCAAAAAAATTCCTTAGAAATCTTGCGTTCGGTCTTAAGGACACCGCAATGGCCGCCAAAAAGGGAGTCGTGAAAATATTTAAGTAACATAGGCCTAAGTTTCTCTGGCACAAAATATCTTATCCTACCCTTGACACGAACTACTAAGAGGTCTTTAAAAATCTCGTAGTTCCCAATCCTCTCTCCACGCTTGATCCTGTCAACGATCTGTCTGCAACACGGATCCATCAACTGATGGTCTTTGATTGAGATAAAGGATTCGGGAATCGTATGGATAACAAATAACGAGCCATCCTCCTTACATTCTCCTACAGGTTCCTTATCCTCACACATCCTAGACAAAGCGTCAGCGACAACATTAAGCTTCCCAGCAACGTGATGGGTAGTAAACTTAAACCTGGATAGCTTCCAAACCCACCGTCCAATTTTCCCTAGTTGTTTCGGGTGATTCCACATCCAGCTGAGGGCCATGTTGTCAGTGTACAACTCAAACTGGCGAAGCTCTAGATAGTCAGCGAACTTGTCGATGCCGAAGATACAGCTGAGACATTCCTTTTCATATATGCTATACTTTCTTTCGGCAGGGCTCAAAGTTCTGCTGGCGAAGGCTACAGGTCTACTTCCCTCGGAAGTCGTTTGAGAGAGAACCGCCCCTAGCGCTACAGAGGAGGCATCAACATGTAGTTGGAAAGGCAGAGAAAAGTCAGGCATGCGTAGCACGGCTGGCGACACTAGGTGGCGCTTAAGCGCAACAAAAGCCTGCTGTTGGGCAGAACCCCAAATAAAGGTGGCACCCTTTTTTTTCAAGGAGTTAAGGGGGTTGGCTAAGTCAGAGAAGTTCGGGATGAACCTAGCGTAGTAGGCGCACATACCTAGAAACCGTAATACCCCTTTTATGTTTTTTGGGGCGGGAAAATCCAAGATAGGCTTAACCCGATCCGGGTCAACGAGCAGGTTACCCTCAGAAATGATATAGCCAAGATATGGGATAGATCTCTTCGCCCATGTGACTTTCTCCGGGTTTACAGTCAACCCAGCCTCGCGCAGGCGCCTCAACACTACCTCAACATGACGCAAATGGTCATCAAAAGATTTGCTGTAAACGCAGATATCATCAAGGTAGTTAAACACGAATTTGTATTTCAGGTCCGCCAAAATATGGTCTAAGACTCTACTCAACGCTTGCCCCCCGCAACTTATCCCTAACGGCACTCGGTTGAATTCGTAGACTTGCCAGGGGGTGATAAACGCGGTAAATTTCTTAGACGACTCTGAGAGAGCACATTGCAGAAAACTCGCATTAAGGTCAATCAAGCTGTAATATTGTGCTCCGCCAAGATGTTGGAAGGCAGACTCTATGCTAGGCATGGGGTATGGGTCGAACACTATTTTTTTATTAAGCTTTCTATAATCGACAATCAAGCGATGCCCATGACCTTTCCTGGGAATAATGAACGCAGGACTTGCGTATGGGGATTTGGAGGGACGAATAACCTCCTTTCGTTCCAAGTCCATGATAAGATTTCTAAATATCTCGAGTTTGGGGGTGCACAGGAGTAGGGACCAGATCTAACAGGAATGTGGTCCTGCGCCACAATGTCGTACGGCAAAATGTCGCACTTGCCCCATCTGTCAGTGATGACGTCAGAGAATCGAGCTATCAAACGATCTATCGCTTCACGTTCCTCGACAATGGGGAACAACCTGCGAGGATGGTGCCCAACACAAAACGGAATTAACAAACTAGGTTCAAAACTAAAAGATATTCCTAAGCGTCTCAGGTCAAGTTTGACTCCAGTCTCGAACATGAAGTCAGTCCCTAGAATAACATCAAAGGGAAGTTCTGACATAACAAAGAATGGACGTTTCCAGGCAAATCTTTCTATCTTAATAGAGAGCACTACTTTACAATCGACCAAGATAGTCTGCCCATTAGCCACGGCGTAAATCTTAGGACCTATCGACCTATAATCGATTTTTGTCTTACCCTCTAACTGGCGCAAGAACTCACGGCATATAAATGAGTGACTGGCTCCTGTATCTAAAAGAGCAACACAATCATTTTGGGCTACCTGGATCCGAACTACAGGAGTAGGAGCATGTGGTTTAATACAAGTGGGCACGACCGGACCACGACTACGAGCGCGCCCTATAAGTTTCCCGATCTACACTGTCTCTGTACGTGACCCAGTCTTCTACACCGAAAACATCTCATGCGCGAGAGGTCGCGGGGCGCACGGTTGTCAGAACCCGAAGACCTGAAGTTGTCCCTAGGAGTGTTAGCATCGCGATCGCCCGGTAGTACAGGCGCTAATGACAAGGCCGTATTCATAGGTTCGGGAGTTGAACCCGCGCGTCTGCGGTTTAATGCCGCCGGCGCATGCGCACTTAAATACTCCTGTTCGGCGAGCAGGGTGTTTTCAATCGAAGATGCTAGAGAGAAAAGTTCAAGTACCGTACAGGGCTTACATGTAAATACAAAATGTCGCCGGGTGAGGGGCGACACATTCTCAAGAATAATATCAACGATCTGACTTTCCCCCAGACCACTATTGAGAACTTGAGCTGCCTCTGTGATAGATAAAACAAAATCTCTCAACGATTCGTGGGGATATTGAAACCTGTGAATAACTTCCTTACATAACCTTTCTCTAGCCCTACTGGGTAACAGCGCTTCTAAAATGAGGTCAGTAAGTGATCTCCAAGATAAACCATTTTGAATCCCACGGGAGAACAACTGGGTTAAAAAACCAGAAGTTTTGGCCAAACACAGAATCAAAAATTCGCTATCACTCGCTAACTTTAGACAATATGCTCTGTTGATCTCAACCATAAATTTAAACAGAGTAGCGTGATCTTGACCGTCGCAAACAGGGGTCCGATTCAAAATCTCCATAAGTACTTTGTTCTGACATTTAACTAGTGAAGGGGGTGGAGGAGGAGCGGTAGGCGCTAAAGGGGGTGGATTCCCATCCTCAATCCTGTCCATGCCCGAGTCAGTCTCAGCCTCCCCAGTCCCGCTAATCTCCCCACATAGCTTAGATCTGAGCTCACCCACAGTAGCATTGGGAGGGAAGGAGACGCCCCTTGAAGTCAGCTCAGCTGTCAACTCGTCCCGGCTCAGGTGGTAGACAGCAGTCTTAGATGTGGTCAAGGTGGACATGGCAGTTGCAGGAGTGGTCTCCATGGTCACGGAGTCATGAAACATAAACAAACAAGAATCAGTACAATATCAATCATCCAACAATACTGCAGACAGGCGGACCCTATTTTCTCTCCTAACTATACCTAATATCCTATTAAGTGCCCCACTCAACTCTGCGAGAGCAGAGTGGCGCAGCTTCTCTCTTGTAACCCCCCCCCCCCCCCCTTCATATGAATTGATAGGTTCAAATTACAATAAATAAAAAGGTAGGTAAGTTACAAGAGAGTTTATTTTATTCTACAAACAACTAGCAGACATACAAGAGCGAGGCACTCTAGGAAAGTCGAGTGACTGGCCGATAAGGGCCGAAGTAAACAATAAATAAAGGGGCAAGACCCCAAGTCGTTAAGAGAAAACAGAATGATTAATACCAACGTAGTCATAACTAAATTGACCCTCGCAGAAGGCGACTAACCTAGCAGGAAAGTTAAATACAAGTAATATGTATAGGTCTACACGACCCGGCGATGCCGACACTATATTGACATAAGTAAGAAGTTTTATAATAGACTGCCATTGTAAGGCGCGACAGAGAAAATGATTTACCTAAACCTAACCTGTTACAATAGATCCCAATCAAATTAGTTCAATCTAATTATTATTATTGTAATGACCAATGTGCTGGGTGCACGGGCTCGCGCCCCCCGAGTTGAGTAACAATTTAAAAAGAATCACAATCGTAACAAATCTTAAACTTTTAGCAAGCAGAACAACTATGTTAAATAGAAATAATTAGCGCCCCAAGATGGCGACATGCTAAAGTTCTAACCCGTCCGTGAGGCGGACACAACGTTAAATACAAAGTAAAAGCTAGCGCATAAACCATAATGGCTGACAGGCAAATCCTGCAGTCTCAGAGAAATATAGCTATTAGTAATCATGAATTATATTTAAAGTTGAAACTTAAATTTTGAACAATTTAACCCAAACATAATTTAGAAAACGTCGAACAACGACCTACGTCTAAATCTAAGACAAGTGTCTCACCTAATCGAGTGCAGAGAAATGAGTGACATCACTACACAGTCCAGCCGTTATATACTGCACAAAGTCAATCACGTGTTCACAAACGGCGGGAATCACACTGGGACGAAGGGAGAGGGGTGTACGTTGCTTCGACAGAATTCTCGATTATTCTCGTGATAATTTCAAATCACGCGCCGGTGGATGAGTCTTGTTTCACTCGAACACAACCGTCGGCGCATACGGGTTAGCGCATCTTGATGTTCAATTGTCCGAGTCTTGCTCTAATCGGGCCTCGAGCCACGGGCGGTCAGTAAGCCGCGTGATGTTGAGTGGAGTTGAGTGCGCGTGTTTCATGAAGTCCAGATCCAGCCCAGTCAAAGGGGACCAGATCAGGTGAGCCAGATCGTCCATGTTTGCATTATGTCTGTGACAACGTCACAAGGGGCTCCCTTTAATATCCCTCAAGGATACTAGGAGGTCTACATTTTCAGTGAACGTGGGCCGAATTTGGCCTACGAGCCACCAGTTTGTAATGACTTACATGTAAAAAGTTCAAACAAATGGGGTAACACTCACCCTCTGTCCTGTTGGACTCTAATTCTTGCGCACATGTGCATTGACCTTTCTCTAACACACAATTCCACGGACTGAATGGAAGTGTGATTCCACTCTCCGCTCAAGAAGAAAGCCACGCCTGAGAAAAACAAGTGAAGGTGACTTGAGAAGGTGAGAGCGGCAAATTAAGCTAAGGGTTAATTTAATTCATCAACATTCTCTTTCGGATAAATATGTGGGGATCTCTTCAAAATGGTTGATTCAAACTTGTAAATTTAAATTGTCTATCATGGGAAGGGTTTGCTGGGTATCTATGGGGTTAATCCGTAACTACGTTTTATTTTTAATTTAACTTTATGGGGAAACTTGCTTTTTGTTCAAATATGAACTTGCTTTCTATTTTTGCTACCAGGCGTCTAACCTTTAGTTGCGTTTTTACCACCGCTCTGATCACAGGGAATTTCGTAAAAAAATATTTTAAAAATACCAGGATGTTTGTAACTTTCATCCATTTCGGTGACGTAGTTAGTTATTATTATTATTATTATTATTATTATTATCATCACCACGTCTTACTACCCGTTCGGGTTATACGCACTTACGCTAATGTGTAATGGTAGGGGGATTGTGAGATGAAAATGGAGGACCTACAGTTCAACGTGGAATCCGAACCACGGTGGAGGCCTGGCATTCCCCACATTCACAAGTTGTGATTAATACACATCTTGTCAAATAGCTTTTAATTTTATTTACATTGTGATATCAACCGTTCTTGAATATGTCATTAGTGTAGCGGCTTTAGATGAGACACTTTTTAAACGAAGATAAAAAGTTGTAATCACATTTTAGCACACTCATGACATATACTCAAGAGATGTTGATGTCACCATGGGAATAAAATTAGACTCTTTGTTTATACTGGAGAAATATGTTACTTATTTTGATAAAAATTAAAGTTTCTTTACAAAAACTGCTAAAACACTTACCTTTTTTGGAGTCCCATAAACTCCCACCTTAAGAATATTGAGGCATATATGTAGAAGCGCCCGAGTTTCTGCAAAGCCAAAACTAAGGTTTGGCTACTTTTAAAACCAAATACTTTGAAATATTCTAAAAATAAAGCTTAACGCCTAACCTCATCTTTCCTTAGAAGGAACCAAAAATAAGAATAGGTCGGGCTTTAGCCCTTTTCGCCTTGCGACACCAATGTTTTTTGGCGGTAGCTTCACTGGGCATCAATTTACTTTATTTTCCTGACGATTATAGTGAGACTCGTTTTAATAAGAGGAAGATAAAACGTTAACCAAAATCAAAGCAGTTGTCTCCAAGGTGCCAAAAACTGGTTTTATGGCCGACTATTCTCCTCAGACATCACGCTTTCAATAAATGTCCAATTATATAATGAAAGCTAATCTTTTGCTCATAGTGATATCCTCGTGCCCTCATTCCTGAATTAGCTTACCCCCTCCCCTCTCTTAGAGTCACAAACTATAATCTCATAAAAGAAATAAAGACAGTTACCCAATACTTTTTTTTTTACTTTTAAATAAACGTGAAGATTCATTGTTTTCAATTGTTTGACTAAAAATTGGTGAGATGGGTTCTTTATTTACTCCTATGTGATAAATAATCATTTTGGAATTTATTTTAAGAATTATTACATTACATACAAGTGCTATTAACATCTTGTTCAAACGAGTAGAAGTGGGAAGGGCAACTTAGAGACAATTCACCAGCTTAAAAGTCACACGTAGCCCCCTCCTCGCACGCAAATCCCCTTTGCCATCCTCACCATTAGAACAGGATAAAGATGAATGAAGACGGTAGCGTGAGTACATGCATCCATATTATATTGGAGGGAGGAGGAAAAATCTAGAGTAAAAGATTACATATGAAAAGCAACCTTCTATCCACCCGACCAAGATCTAAACCCTGATCTCCTCGTCAAAAACGAATAGCTTCAAATCAACTCTTCTCAGGTTGTCTATAAAGCTTTTGCCATAACATTTCTTGACTTTTCCAGGTTTTCCAGACAGTATATAAAAACATTCTCCACTTAACATTTTTATAGTTTTACTTGTGAATGGCAATTTTTCGGTTTATTACATTGATAACATATTTTCTAAAACAATTCCAACGATTGCTAAACATCAACATTATTATTATTATTATTATTACTATTAGCACCGCGTCTTACTACCCGTTCGGGTTATACGCACTTACGCTAATGTGTAATGGTAGGGTGATTGTGAGATGAAATGAAGGACCTACAGTTTAACGTGGAATCCGAACCACGGTGGAGACCTGGCATTCCTCACATTCACAAGATGTCTTGTCAGAGGTGAAGGAAGGGTTTGGTAATCAACATTATTATAAGTTCTTGATTCAGTAATGATATTTTAGGTAGAATTTGTGGGACTGTAGATGTGGTATAAAACAGTGTCATCTCAAGCTAGCAGAATGATTATATCTTGACATATTTTTTTTAATACCGAGAGACAAAAATCTCTCACTTTTATTTAATTTTTCGGGTACATATCTAGCAAAGTATTTAAACTGTCCTGACTTTTCCTTATTTTTGATTAAATTACCTGACATTTCCATGTTTTCCCAGATAAATAATTTCCTTAATATTTCCACATTTTCCCCGACATAAGCAAATTCCCTGTCAAATAAATTCCCTGACATTTACATGTTTTCCCTAACAGATAAATTCCCTGATATTTACATGTTTTTTCTGACATAACAAAATTTCCTGACATTTCAATATTTTCTCTGTTCTCCTTATCTTTAGCCGCCATGTCTATGACAAACAAATATCTTATATCTTGGCTATAAAATATTTGTGGTAACATTCCTATTTAGACAGACTTTATTTTGTGGTCCATCACAAACTCTATTTTTATAATAAAAATATAAAGTTTTATTTAAACTATATAAATAGAAGAATTAATAGAATTGAAATATTAAAATAAAGAGTTAGCATCTCTAATTTTAACTTAAATATTCCTTAGTTGGAATTATTTATTTGATATTATCATTGACAATGATATAGCCTAGATCTGAGTTTTGGATTCATTTAATTAAATAAGGATATTTGAAAAACATTTTAATAGTAAAGTAAGGAAAGATTAAGATTATTTGTAATATAATTCAAATTTTGTTAAAGTTGTACAATTTGTTTTAATTTAACATAAAAACATATATATATGATGTAATACAATAATAATATAGGCACTATAATTTTTATCATATATGAAAAGATTGGTAACAATAATTACAAGTTATGTTATCTTATAAAGATAAATATGATACAATCATTGAAATTATAACAAACATCTAAAAAGTTTAATACATATTAAAAATTGTGGACTTTTGAGTCAAATTGCACTAAAACAATGTTACTATGGGATGATGCAATCATGCATATATTGGGAACTAAACAAAATTATTTGTGAGAATTTTGAAAATATATAGAATGAAAGAAGATATGTAAAAATTGAATTCCTTCCTTATCTGTAATTCCCTGTTCCTTGGTTACTGCTGCAATCCCTGCAACGTTTTTAGAGCTTCGACACGTTTCGATGCTACGATGGCATCATCCTCAGGATTAATAAAAAAAGGAAACACATCAAATGAAATTATGGTTGAAACACACCCCGTTAGCCAATGTGATATAACTTGTAAATTGGATGAAGGTTAATAAGTCGTAATATCAAGAGTTGATAATAATGAAATAGCATATTTACCGGAGTTAAAAGTTATGTTGTTGAGTGTTCCATGTTGTTTGAGAAAGGAAACTGAGTTGAGTTTAAAATTAACGTGTATATATAAAGTGAGAAGAAATCATTCTGGAAGGATTCCATTACAAAGTCAAAGATATTATATATCTAGGTTGAGATTGTGTACTAAGTTATTATGGGATGGTAGATCGATAACTTTGGAGTTTATTTTAATAAATGTACTGTAAGGATTAGAAAAAGAGAATGACAAAAAGGAAACTAATATAGGTTGCAAGTCTTCTCGATACTAGCCCGAACATGTCATTTACTACAATGGAAGGATGGGCTGGTGTCAGACAGATAGGGTTGAGTTTTTTTTTTTGTATGTTGAGGAAGTTTTCTAAAGGTATTGATAAGTATCTGATTTTTGAAATTGGTTTGTTCGTTTAATACTTTTTTGTTATTTAGTAAAGCAGTTTGAATAAAGTTATTTTCAGCTGTGTTCATAGTTGTGCCTTTTAAAGTGTTATAAATTAATTTTATACTATCTTTCATTGGGGTTGGTTGAGGTCCGGACAGTTTGAGGTGCTCAGAAAAGGTTGATTTGTTTCGGTCACATTTAAAATCCCTCATGTGTTCAGAAAACCTGGTTGAAATTTGATTGCTAGATTTACCTATATATACGCTATTACATTCACAGGTGAGTTGATATATGCCACTTCTCTCATATGGGTTGGTTTTGTCTAAGTTGGAGTTGTTGATGAATTTTTTTATGTTATTATTAGTGCTGAAAGCTACCTTTAATTAATGTTTTTTGAAAATGTTTGTGATTGTGTTAATTTATTTTCCAGTATAGTTGAATTTGATCCACCTGGTCTTAATTTCTGAACTAGCATTAGAATTGTTGAGGGTGGATTTGTTGTTAAGTTGTGATTTTTATTTTTGAAGAATTTGGTAAACTAATGAATGGGAGTAACCATTAGAAACCGCTAGTTGTTTGATCACATTCAGTTCTTTTTAAAGTTATTTTTGTTGAGGGGTATATGGCGTAATCTGTATATAAGACTGTTGAAAGCAGCTCTTTTCTGGATTGTGGGGGGGATTAAAATCATTTGGGATGATTGCATCAGTATGAGTGGGTTTTCTATAGATTTTGTATTCAAAATTGTTCTGCTTGTTTTTGAAGATATTTATGTCAAGGTTATTGATATTATTGTTGATTTCATGCTCTAAAGTGAATTTTAGTTTAGAATGGACATAAATTACGAGGATATCGTCTACATATCGGCAGTAAAATTGTATGTTGATGAGAGTTTCGAGTTTACTTATTATTTTGTCATCATTGTCATTAAATATTTTTTACAATTATTGCTGACAAATGTGTGTCCGTGAATATCTCTAGGGTGTTTGATTTCACTTCAATGTGAGAAAACTATTGTTAGTATAAATACATGTGTGCTACCAAACATCGCACATATTCACCAATTAAAATTTAACATTTTTTTGAGATTGATACATGTTTAAGAAAGAGAAATGATTGGTTACACTACCACACAGCTCACATGATAGAGTTCTCCAAATTATTCAAATTATTAAATAATACACTCCAAAAGTTGTATTTCCTTTTCAATTAAAAATAAATATTGGTTAGTAATGGGACGCTCGAATCTCTCGAATCCTATTGTTTTGAGAGATTTCGATATTATTCGAAATATAAAAAAGTCTCTCAAATATAATTTATGAAGGTCTTGACTTCAAATAACTATTTAAAAGATAATAAAAGGAATAATAGTCTAGTTTAGTTGGAAGGGGGCTACGTAAATTGGGTACCAACAGTTGTGCCCCCTTTCACCAATATGTAAATGGGTTCCACTACTTTGAAATGGATACATAAAATGGGTCCCAATATTTTGAAATGGTTGGGTAAAATGGGTCCGTATGTTATACTGGGCTGTAGTTTGAAAAGTATTACTATACTTGCTCAATCAAAGTATTATTCTGAGACAAAAAATGGCCGAGCTTAAGACTGGAGAACTCACAAAACCTTATTGTATCAAAACAGAGTTGTTTTTTAAAGTTTTTACCAGTTAATTAATAAGGAATTCTGACGTGCAGCAATAGCTCTCAATATTTTAAAGTGTTTAGAAGAAAATTAAACAAATTTTGGGTGACTATTCAGCCAACCTCCACGTGGTGTCTCCTGGGTAGTGCTAATTGGCTGACGGAAGATGGGACCCATTTTACCTATTACCTTTTTCTAACCAAGACCCAATTTTACATGATTTTGGCAGACGGGACCCAATTTACCAACCCCAGTTGGAAGGATAAACACAGTTACAAATAAGTACAAAACTGTATTAATATAATTAATTAACATACAAATTACTCTCTGTTGTGTATGACGTAATAGACATTACAAAATATTATTTGTCAATGGTACCAAGGCTTAATTAATTGTTTAAAATTAAATTTTAATATTTTTACTTTAACCAAAATAGTAATTTTTTTTAAAGATTTGAGGATTTTAATTTGGAGTTGAGATTCGAAAGAAAATTTAAGATTCAGATTTGAGATTCTGCCTTGATATTAGGATTTGAGAAATATAGGATTTGACTCGTCATCAATAATAGGCTCTCGTTTCATGATGGTTCATCCATCATAAGGTCACTAGCCCCAGAGTTTAGGTATCAGGCTCGAAATAAACTATAAAGGTCAAGGTTTGAATCTCCACATGCACTTTTTCACTCTAGTTTTATATCAAAGTTAATGCAGCTACGTTTTCTCTAAAATATCTTCTTCAAATCTACCGTTTAATATAAGTAATTAATAACCATGTCTTTAAACGTGATACGTAAATATTTCTGTGCGTGTTACTGCCTGTTTGAGCTTTCCCTAACATACACGGAATAATCTTAAGACACAAGATAAAGAGGATGAAATGTAAGGAAACGTTTCACCTTTCGTATTGAGAGAAATTGGAACATTATCAAAACGGTGGTTAAAGGGGGTGGGATCCCCTTATTGCGACCGATCAGCATCGAACCCCTAGTCACGATCTTCTCACCTAAACTTGTCGGTTTCAAATAATAATTGGTATCTTATATGTTTACCTTTTTGAGATACTAGTGCATGTTTTCGTTGAGGTAGACAGTCCTCCCCTATCTCTCTTTCCCCCTCTCTCGTATTGTCTGCCGTGAGTGAGTGCCGCATCCTATTCGGCTGTAATTTATGTTCGTGAGAGAAGGGGAGGGGAAGGGGCTGTGATACATTAATCACGAGCAGATAACTTGGAACATCCCCTATTTAGAAGAACAATAGGCCATGTCACAAATATTGTGAATTAGAGATTAAATGAAACGGAGGATATGGAGGGGGAATACGGTATTTTCGTTATATGTCGATTTAATCTTTACAATGTTTGAAAACGACCTGCTCTGTGTCCTAGTGATCAGAGTTCTGATTACAGATACAAACGTCCCGGTTTCGATCCTCAGCCCTTCTGGATTTTCTGTGAAGCAGTGGGTCGGGAACGGGTCATACTCAGCCTAGTTAGAACAAATGAGGAGCTCTTTGAGTTGAAAGTAGTGGTTCAGGTTTAAAAAACTGAAATTAATGGCCAAAGGATTCGTTGTAATGACCACTTGACACTATATCATCATAAGTTGGTATTATCTTTGCTAACAGATGGATGCTCGTTTGGTATAACTCCATTACGGGCTGACTCAATGGAGTTTTTTTTTTAAATGTTTTAAAACATTTTAATTCTTTTAATCATCATCTTATATTTGAGGCAGTGAGAATACTTAACTTGACATAAGGTGTGTCGCAGTGTTTGATAAGGGAGGGAAGGTTCACATATTAGTTCTTAATAAAAATAAAGCAATAGATTTTTTAATAGAGCAACTTTGTCAATTATTTTATCATAAATATTGCAAATTTTCAAGCACGATAAAAATTCATTTTAAAATAAAGATATAAAAAAAGTTAATAACTAGGTATTTAGATGATTTTTTAAGATTTTATAATAGCTTTATATTACGACGTATGTTTGATTAATTTTGATTGCAAATAAAATATTGTGTGAATAACGTTTTCATCTACTCGTTTAGGGTTGTTTAAACAAAATGTGCTAAATATCAATTTCTATTAACATTGAGTAACGATTTTTGTGCGTGAACAATCATTTTGCGGCCACAAAAACGGGTTATTTCCGACTGTCAAAACTTTTATTTTTTTAATTTTCGTATGTTGATGTCTCGAAAACTTTGTGACTCTCTATCTAACGACCTCAGAGGTTAGTTTTCATCGGAACAGTCCCGTGCCAGGGACCGTTGACGTTTGACTACTAATCAGCCTAATGGTATGTCGGGTAATGAAAACACTTCTGTGTGAACGGTCTTATGCACCTTGGATTCATTGGACTTAAGGCTGATTCACACACAACGTTAACTGCTAACTCTTTAGAAAAATAGCGTACCATGTATTTAAATGTGTTGGTTCACATAGAAAGATAAGCTATGCCTTGCTGCTACGCCACGCTATGTTTTTTTTTTTTCCGATTGCTGGGCGGGTAATTTTTCCATCTCCCATCTTGATCCATCTTACGTTGCGCATGCCCTAACGAAGCTTGGGCTCCCTTTTGAACAAACACAGTGCTGGTTTGGTGAAAATAACTAAAGAAGTATTGAAGTTTTGTTTTCAGTTTGTTTCGCGTGTGTTTAAGTAATATTCTATTTAGGTTTTATATTTAATAAATGTGTTTATACTAAAATGGAAGCGTTATTTGAACAAGTTAATCTTCCACCTCCTAAATTTTCTTCATCTTTCAAAACAGCTGCTAACGGCAGCATCTTTCTTCCTCAGTATTATCATATGAACTTATAACATATTGGCAAACGCCATCTTAACTAAACTTCACTGGAGCAGACCAGAAAGAAACGACACTGAAATCAGGAGTGAAAAGAGGGACCATGGCTTAGCTTAGCTTGGTATTATGTGTGTATCGGCCTTTATAGACGTGACACCAAGTTATTATTATATTATTATTATTATTAATTATATACACTATTAGCACCGCGTCTTACTACCCGTTCGGGTTATACGCACTTACGCTAATGTGTAATGGTAGGGTGATTGTGAGATGAAATGGACCTACAGTTTAACGTGGAATCCGAACCACGGTGGAGGCCTTTGCATTCCACACATTCACAAGTTGTGGTTAATAGACGATACCAAGTTAATTGCTCCTAGATGGGACACACGTATGTATTCACCGGGTACACCCACATTTGCGCTCACGCGTTTTAAGGCGTCAATATTGTGAAAGACTGACAGTGAAGTTGATTTTCGAATCTTGGACCTAGTGGATAGAAGGTTATTTTTCAGCGTAAACCCAAACGGGTAGTAAGACGTGGCGCTTAAAAAAATTAAGTTATTTTTCATATGTGATGCACCACTTTTTTTTCCATCCTAACCCAACCCTAAAATGGTTACACGTACCAAACCTACCTTCTTCATCCTTGTCCTTAAATTGGCCATTAATAACGCTTTTTTTCGAAAAAACCTCCGGATTTGGTTTTATTTACTTATAAAGAAGAAGACCTAGACTGGGGTGGCGGGATGAGCTGGATAAAGACCTAGCCCGGCTGGAGGTAGCCAGAGATTGGAGGAGAGAGGCTCTAGACCGATCCAGATGGAGGCAACTTGTCAAGGCAGCGCTTGATCTTCAGGGTCTATGATCGATGAATTAATAATATAGGCTAATAAAGAAAGTATTGTGGTCTTTAACATTTTCAACCTTGAGATTTTGACAAATCCTTACGCTTTATGCGCCCCCAACCCAGAAAAGTTGGTCTTGCATGTCTGTCTGTCTATCTATTGGGCTAGAGCCAAAATTGTCTTCGAACTTTATTTAGATGTTGTATGGTCCTACCTAATTAATAATAATAATAATTATTATTATTATTATTATTATTATTATTATTTTATCCCTCATTTAGGATAGTACAAATAACTAATTTTGGAAAATATGAACTCTTTTATAGATGGATTTAACCATTTGGTTCAAAATGATCATTTGGGAAGTTCCTTACATGATAAATAGCTATGTTATATTTATTTTTATTAAAAAAGTTCATCTAAGGATAGCTTATCGATGGCTGATTTGATAAAAATTCGAATTTTTTTCAAGTATTTCAATACTTTTAATACTTCTAATATTTTGTTCATATTGGTATTTGGGGATTATTTTATAGGACAAGTAAAACATATTTTGACTTATCTAAAATAATTTAACTTTAAACTTTAGGGTAGCTTACTTTTGAAATATCTTATAAATATTACAATTTTTCGAAATTTGCCTTTATATTTAGTTTAAAATGGGTATCTGTGAATCGTTTTAAATTATTACATAAAATTTTTATTTTTACATTTTTCTAATATTATTTTAATGATTTTGTTCAAATTGTATATCTGGGGTGTGTATTCTATAATAAATAGCACTGGTACTTGTTTTTACAAGGATAATTGATTCAACGGTAGTTTATTGATGATTGATTGCCTTTTCACAATTTGAAAATTTTCAAAGATGGTTCCAACAATTTTGATCAAAAATGGGTACTAACCGATTTTAGTTTGAAAATGTTATCCACGATAGTGCTCAAGATATAATCCTGTATAGTAATTATTTTCAATATAAATAACATAGTATACTTACATCATATTGTACTATAATATACTATATGAGAAAGTATGTACAATTTTATTGTACTATTTATTGATCTACTTCTAGCCCATCCTTCATTTTCAGGCCAGATTATTGTAAAATAACACACGATATAGAACACTGTAAAATATTAAGTTACATTATAATCTAATTTATATTTATTGAAGTTAACATTCTTGAGGTTATTGATGGTACCACACTATATGATACAAATAACACTTTAAAATTGTTCTAAACTATTCTCAATTATAGAGAAAAACTTATTAAAGTTTGCCCAAATATCGAGAAAAAAATATAAAATGTTAAGAAATGCATATCTTTTTTACTTAAAACGCCAGCTATAGCTACCACTTCAAGGATGTCCTTAAAAAGTTAAAAAGAAACACGATTTTATCTGATGATAACAAACTTATAAATACGTATAATATTCCTCTAAGGTCAATCAACCATCAAAATTGTATTGCACAATTTTAGCAATTGTACAGTTATTATAAATTATAAAATTATTCAATAATTTCAAATCAATACATTTCACAAGTTATAAGGGGTCAAACTTTCTATTTTATACTTTTCATGTACCATTGTTAAGGTAAAGTAATTAATATATGGGGCTGAAATTTAGTATAACTAGAAATTCTTATGAGATTTAGAAAATAGAATATTTATAGTAATAATATTATTATAATTAATATTAATAATATGAATATATGTTAGTAATATTAATATAGGCCTCCTCAATTAATTATATATATATATATATATATATATATATATATATATATATATATCAATAATATTAATATTTCATCGAAATATTTACTAAAATTAGTATTATTTTTAAATAAGTTTGTCCTTCAACTTTTTTTTTTTTTTGCTTTCTACCGCTATTATTTTCCTTGATCCACTCTATTTATGTTTTTTACTCTCTCATATCTAGATAAGGTATTGGAATCATGAACATTTTAGATCTCGTGATTTTGATAAATTTTTAGCTTTTTATGTGTGTCTGAACCCCAAAAAGTGGATTTTACATTTCTGCCTGTTCCCATGTCTGACTTTCTGTCCTTGGCCACAGGTCTGAAACGTTTTAATGAATTTTGTTCAAACTTGTTATAGGCCTATAGATAAATACTTCGGGAGATTTTTTATTTTATTTTAACCTTAGCTCTCAAATCAATGATGAGCGATTTTTTTTATCCAAAATTTTTCAAAAATGGCTTTAACGATTTTGTTTAAAATGGATATGTAGTGAGTGTTTGAACCCCCAGATACTTTGTTTTTAGGAAAAAATTTATTAAAGTGTATTTTATTGGTGCGTTATTTTAGAAATTTCGAAACATTTGGGAAATGGCTCTAAATATTTTTGTTTAAAATATATAACTGTGAAATGTTTTACATGACTAATAAAACTGTATACTTGTTTTGGGGGAAATTTCGTCTAAGGTTACTGAATATTGTTTCTTTGATTTGAATATTTAAAAAAATGGTCTTAGTATTTTGGTTCAAAATGGAGTTTTCTTAAGTTATTAACCTTATACATAATTATACATATATATTTTTATGATGAAAAAAATCTTTTCCTAGTAGATTATAAATGACTGATTTTGGTGAAAACTTGAACCTATTTTGAAAATAGCTCTAACAATTTTTTTCAAAATTGGTATAGGGAGATTATTTTACGTGAGTATTAATGTATTTTTATTATTCTAAAATAAATAAATTTAATTTACTTACTTCAAATTATAGGAAATTTGATTTTTAAAAAATTGGCCTTGAAGAATGAGTTTAAAATGTGTATTTGGTCATGGATTTCCATGATAAACAACAATACGTTTTTAATTCTACAAATTAAACATAATTTTTAGTGGCTTACAAATAAATTATTTTTGAAAATTTGAAATTTGTGAAAAATATTTAAACAATTTGATTTAAAATTTACGAGTGTTTATTGTAATAAACGAGATGACATGTTTATTTTTATAAGGAAAACGTACTTAAAATTAGCTTACTGAAAACCTATTTATGAAAATGTTCTTTCAAGCTATATACTCGTATAATACACAACATGAGAGAGTTTGTACGATTATGTCGCACCATTTATTTTCTGTGGTATACTTTAAAAAAAAGGACCACTAACGAATTAATCTAAAGAATACTAGCGTGGAGAATGAATGTGAACATCATACACGGTGGAAAAACCATTCGTGAACACCCTGACGGGATTAGAAGCCTGACCTCTTTGTCAATGTCTTAAACCGCTCGGCTAACACTTAGTGAATTATAATATTGTAAGAATTTTAATTCTGTGGCTATGTATTTTTTTATTTAGTTTTAATTTATTCTTAAGTGTTTATTTATTTATTTTGACGTGACTAGCACGCCATACGGCCTGATGTCATACTACATTTAATTAATTCTCGTTATATTAATTTTTAAACTTATTGTTTTCAACGGGGTGACCTGGTGGTCTAGGGGTAAGGTGTCGGACTTCTGAGCTGGGCTCCGGGATTTAATCCTCGGTCCCAGCACAGATTTATCTGATTACCAAACCCTTCCTTCACAAGACGTGTATTAATCACAACTTGTGAATGTGGGGAATGCCAGACCTCCACCTTTGGTTCGGATTCCACGTTAAACTGTAGGTCCTACATTCATCTCACAATCACCCTACCATTCATTACACATTAGCGTAAGTGCGTATAACCCGTACGGTTAGTAAAACGCGGTGCTAATAATAATAATGTTTCAACGGAAATTCCTTTCGTCGAAAGAAACAACCCGATAATAATAACAATACTTTTATCAGGACAAAAAATATATTTATAAACCGGGTTTTTGTCCAAATATTCCGTCTACATTTTAAAACAATACTGATCAGGTGTAATTTTTATTTTTAACGTCTTCTACGAGATTCACGAGAATCATAATGACCGCGCTACACGAGGAAGAAAGAAATGGTCTGTAGCAGAGGGGAAAGGCGGGGAATGTGGCGACACAGATACGTCATCCACTCTCGTACATTTTAATTTTAAAAGGCCCGCGAGGAAAAAATAAAGAAGAAATCAGTTTATTTACAAACAATGACCATATGTCAAACTGTCACATATCAGATTTACATCCATTTAGTTTAAGATTCAAATTTTATCAATCTTCTTAATTATTATTTCCTTACCCCCAGATATTCCTTGTTTATACCTATATATTTCACATATTTATAGACATATATTTCAAATTTAGAACTTATCCGCGAGATTTTTGGAGCCTCTACGAGAAATGCCGAGAGGCGGGAATTGGAAGAAAGAAGCAGGACTGGCGTCTTGGAGATAAAGAGAAAATGACATACATTATTTTCAGTTCAACAAAAACTAAGATTTTAACAGTTTTATTTCTTAAAATGATATTTCAAGTGTTCATCAAAATGACTACCAGAGACGTTACAACTCTAAACCATTGATACACCTCTGCACGATTCTTGGACTTTGTGAGTTTTGAACCAACTCAAAGTTTCAACAAGGACCTCCCAGAAAATCTTTTGAGTTGATATCAACAACTTTTGTTTTTAAGTTTTAATATCTACACAGCTTCGATCTCACTAAGCAGACGCTCTATATTCTTATGAAACCTTTTCCACTACACTTTTAAGACTTCGTGTTATTTTCTTTTAGGGCAGTAATTTTTTTTTTCTCAAGCTAACATTTTTTTAAACAATGACTCTGGAAAGAATATTTTGGCCAGAGTTATTCCTTCGACACGAATGCCATGTCTTATGTTCTTTTATTCATTTATTTTAACTAGTAACCTCATAAAGGACATCTATTAATTAGAGTGTCTCAAGAAACTATAATAATTTAATTATTATTTTTAAAACTATCCTCAAAGAATGCACTTAAGATTTTTTATACTAACACATCAACTTACAGAACTGTTAAATTATGAATTGTATTTTAGCTTTATAATTTAGCAGACGTCTGTTAGGCAGGGTAAAATCTAAGATTCGACCATTTTTTATCAAAGTAAAACTAATTTTTTTTCAAAGCCAAATCCGTTGTTAAGTATTTTGTTTATATTATTATCGCCATCATTTAATGTTATCCACCTTGTTATTATTATTATTATTATTATTTATTATTATTATTATTATTATTATTAAAAAAAAGCACATATTTAGCGATGTCTCACCTGCAAGCAGTTACCAGGGATGCTGACCCTGGAGGTCAGTATTGTTGTACGCAAGCTGAGTCCATTGTTGACTAGGTACAGTAAAGGTATATTTTTCACCAACATGACCCAGAGGTCCTGAGAGGTTCGATTTTATGCATTATTATTTTTATTATTATTATTATTATTATTATTATTATTATTATTATTATTATTATTTTAAGTTTTACCCCGAGATAATAATTTTTGTTGTTAAATGTAAATGTTGATTTTGAACCCAGAGTATTGTATTCATTTTAAATCTGAGCTAACCCACCATACTTTTATCACCTATTTTAGGTACTATTTTTTCTAACGATTTCACTGGACTTAAAGTTAATAGATGCCACTTTTAATATTTCTTCTTCTTTCCTATAAAATACATTACATTCATTCATTATTATAAATATAATAAAGTTTTTTACTTTTTTATTTACAATATGAAATGTATAATTATAAATATTTCCAACCACGGTATTCGTATTTTTCCATCCCTACATTGGTTCGTGGAGTTGAAAAATTGTTGGGAGAGGGGGTAGAGAGAGAGGTGGTACAAAGGAGAGCTCTGGTCAGTTTTTCTAATAGTGTAATAGTGTAGCACGAACATGAGAGACGGTGACATGTTGCAGACAGATAACTCGTTATTTCTCGCTGCCCGAGGGTGTTTTAGGTTGGGGGGGGAGGGAGAGGAGGGTGTATGAAAGTGAAACTGGGACAGCACGATCCATCACCGGGACATGTCAGTATTCGGCGAGGAGTGTGGAGTGACGACTCCCCACTCTTCCCTTCCTCAAGTACTCCACGGGACCCTGGAGTCTGATGGATGAGCCGTCCCCTCACTCCCTGACCCCCCCCCCCCCTATATATATATATCGGACGCGCGCCGCGAGTCACCTGCAAATGTTGCTAGTAAGAGTTTTGAATCCCTCTGAGTTGATGATGTTTCATTCTGTCCCCTATGAGCTGACGGGTGAGAGATGTCCACCACAGCTCTAGGGGACCCTGGTCCGGTCTCGGATGGCACTGATGAAGCTATTTACTATTTGTACACGCATATATCCTGCTGTCAGCTTGGTAATAATCTACAGGAACTATGGCTGCGTGGTTAGTATCACGCGTACCGTCCTAGTGTTATTTAATTTGCAAGTCGTGTGTTGCTCAGATATTTTGCCTTCTCATCTCAATAGAAAATATTGTAATCGTTAAAATTTTCAACTTTAATCCTCTAATTAAGTTGTAATTTTTGAATCTCATATTTTTTTAAATTGCTCCAACGATTTTGTTTATAATGGTTATCTAAGATATGTTTGACCTCTAAAATAACATAATATACTTGGTTTACGGTAAAAATAACATAATATACTTGGTTTAGGGTAAAAATTCGTTAAAGGGTAGTTTACTAAGGAATGATTTTTGAAAGATGAAATATTTTGAAAATGTCCTTAACTTTTTGAGTTTAAAATGAAGGCATATTTCTATGAAGTATATGGCCTAACAAATAAAACTATATACTTGTTTTTTTTTGGGGGGGGGGGGGGGGTGTTGGAAATTGGTTTAAAGGTACCAGTAGCTTATTGATGACTTTTTAAAAAAAATTAAATACTAAAAAAATTGCTCTAGTGATTTGATTAAAAATTAGGGTTTCTTAAGGTTTTTAAGGGTTTTTACATCGTAAATAATTATAGATATTTGTTTTTCTAAAAAATAAATATTTTCCATAGTATACTTATGACTTATTTTGGTAAAATTTGCATTTTAAAAAGATAGCTTCAACGTTATTTTTTAAATTGGTAGACCTACCGGTAGAATATCTTACATGATCATTTTAATGTAATTAGCCTTTAAGACTGTGTACGTTTTTACTTTTATAAATTAAATATAATTTTAGGTTAGTATACAAAAAACTCAGTTTTAAAATGGTTAAATTGTTAAAAACATTTGAACAATTTTTATAAAGAGTGTCTATTGTGATTAACAAGATGGTGTGTATGTTTTTACGAAAGTAACTTACGTAAGGGTATTTTACTGAAAAACATATCATTTAAAATTTTATTCCAAGCCATGGTATACAATATGAGAATGTTTGTGCAATTGTGTCGTAACATTTATTTTTAAATTGGATAAGGAGAGTGTGTAGGTAATACAATTTTGATAAATATACTACAAGGTAAATGGATTTAAAAAATGGTTGAGTTTTGAATTTAACTGTAATTATTTTAAATTAAATTTTAGCTTAAACCTTTTTTTAAAACTCATTAATTGAAAGCAAGAACATATAAAAGGGGGAGGGAGGAGTTCGGGTTTCAGGGCCACTTCTGTAATGTGATGGACCCCACTATGGATCTCTATACGCATAAATACTTTCATTGGTTAAAGGTATAATACAATTATCTAGTAAACCCGCCCTAAAAAATTAGTTTTCTACGCCCTTGATTTATTGTAATAATTTTTTTTTCATGCTTGTCAAATAGTTACGGCCTTGTTGATATAAACAGGAGTAAGGATACATTATTCCTTCAGCCCCACGTCAGTAGGCACACGGACTAAACATCAATCTCGTATAGTTTGGTTTTCCCATGACGTGGAGGTCTGGGTTGGATCCTGTTTAATTGTACTGAGCTGGTTCTTTCCTAATAATAATCATTAAAGAACCACCTCATTACATTTAAGTTACCTGTACCGAATATGACCCACCTAAGGTTTGATCTTTTTTTTTCGATACCTTTTAATAATATTATTTAACAATATATGACTATCTTAATTCAGATTTGTGGACACCTAAAGACCAATATTAACAATTAAATAAGTGCTTCTCCGAATAGATAATAGACCTTTTTAAAAAAAAGTGCAAATGGGCTATATTGAGATCACCACGCTCCTAATATGGTCCATCTTCAAATGTATAGAAAAAATAATCTAAAAACACACGTTACGTACATAATTATTTTTAGAAAGTATACAAAAATGTTTAGAGGCAATATTTTAGGGGTTGAGAATAAAAAAGGACTAAATATTATCAATTTAAATAATGAAAATGAAAAAATTTACAAAAGTTTCCCAAATATACAAAATTCAATCCTCACAATTGGGGCAGGTGAATGGGCCTTTGTATTTTTTTATAATGCCAACACATTCTTCAAAATGTATGTTCCACACAGTATGCAATTCCGCATATCAAGCACACGATCTTCTTGACAAACACTGCAATACCAAGACTCTGATGTTTTTCGATTGCCAGTCTTCTTCGCCTTAGAGAATGGTTTAGCCTGTCCTGGAATAACTGTAGTAGATGAAGGGTGCACTTTTTTTTATAACATTTGTCGTACCTGTCTTGGTGGAGCGGGATGACGATTGCGAATTTATTACAGTATCAGGAGTTACTTCAGGTGCAGGAAATAACTCTTTTCTCACAACAATCGCCTTGCTGTTGACGGAAAGTTTCCTGTTGACTTGACAGCTTTCGTCCTTTTTGGAGTAGGAAGTATATCATGGAATGAGGGAGAGTTTTCATCATCCGAGCTTACTTGTGAATCTTCGTATTCATAGCTAGAGTCCTGCTCGAGAATGGAATTGATTACTTCATCGTTCTCCTCATCACCAAGAATTCTGACAGATCTTACTTTTGAAGGTGCTTTAGAGACTGATGTTTGTGCATCATTGAAAGAATCAATAATGTTAGCTGAGCTTAGACTGGGGGTATTGACGTTTGATGTTTCAGGCATATAAGTTTTCCTAGAGGTTGATGGCCTTTCCTTTGTTGGTTGAGATTGCAAATCTTCAATAGAAATTTCCGTTACTATGCTTGGAGCAAAATATGCATCAGGAATCTCATTTGGATTGAAGGGGTAAATACCAGTACCGCGGTAACCTGCTTTTACATTAGCTGGGGTTGCAGTCTTGTCCCACACAGAAGAGAAGATGATGCCAAATATGTGTTGGGTGATGGTGCGTTCTCTTAATTATTCCAATATTGTATGCCTTCATCATCCGAATAAGCCTATTAAGCTCTGAATACAGCTTTGTAAAATGGTTGAAGTTCGTGGGTCGTGTTATAAGGGAGGCAGTACACTGTAATATTGTGCGGAGATGCAACCTCAACAATCTCATAATCCAGATGACATTTTGCACCATCAGAGATTAATAAGCAAGGACCTGGTGTTTTATGATTGGCTAAATGATGAATCCAATTTACAAAAGATTTTGTTGTCATCGAACCTTTTGGAATCATCTGACACACAGATGAAGGTGGCAAGCTATCTACAAACTCCGGTTTCATCCTCTTACCTTTATATAAAATCATGGGCGGGATAGTTGTGCCTGTTGCATTTCCGCAGGCAACCACAGATACACTTTCACTATGTTCATTCGAAACAATTGCACCGGGGGGGTGCACAACCAGGTGAGTTATTACAAATGATGAAAACAAGAGAAGGTTGGAGTTAATGCAATTTAATGATATAATATACAAGATCAAAGGACATATAAGCATATTGCACTAAATCTCAGCAAGTACTTTGTCATATATAACTTACAATGATAAGTGGCAGCGTTGCCTAAGCCTAGCCAACTGGGGGCGTGAGGCGTCCCGATAACAACGCAGACTACAAAGCTACGTAATAAACAATACTATAAACTAGGTAAGTTGGCCGCGTAGGCAAGGTTAGTTCGTACATCAGGCAAGTTCTAGTTCTGTTATATTAGAGAGCCCTGCACAACAGCTACAACCTTTACACAGGGTAAAAACGACGTACTTGAATATACAACACATACGGGATAGTCCTGGAAGGGACGCGTCCCACTGGTTGAGCACCTGAAGGGTGACCAGTACAACCTTACTTAAATAAGAAACTAATGACTGCCGCAACCGCGCCCGAGGGGCAAAGGCGGCTCACGTCCAGTGTACTCTTAAAGAGAGTTACAAAATTAAATCTAAGAATCAACCACGGGCCAATCATGGATAGAACATGCGACCCATTGGTTAACTACCCAACTCAAATATAGGCCATGACTTGTGAACCCAATTAGGCCTGAATCTGCGGCCTCCATATAACAAGAACTATCGCCTGCCCTGGCAAGCTACCACAATAAGGCACCTATGGTCACATAGTACGTGCCGTGGGATTAACATCCCAACGTGAGCCTGGCCAAGGACCAGTCTCTAGGGCGCGAGAGGCGCGCTACACCGCAAGTGTATAAGTACCTTGCTTTCCTAATAAGGGAGAGTCTACTCTCAGCCTATCCTATATAACTAGTCATTCAATGATATCGTAACCGCGTCTCAGAATTGACACGTAATATTCCTCATCTCTATCTCTAATGATTAATTATACTAACTATCCTGCGAGGACATAGACTAAACCTAACAGTTGAGTTTTAAACTTGGAGTTTACTCGAGAGATCAAGCCCTTGAATTAGGTTGGCCCTGCGACTTCCTTCTGTCCAAGGGACCCATTTCCCTTGACCGCAGGTCCGATGTAGATTATGTAGATTACGTAGACCAGATGTAAACGCGTGGCCTGTTAGCGTGGTGGAGGTTTCCCAATCGTCTCCTGACGTGTTCTGCCATTCTTCAAGCAAGCAGGCGAATATATAGTTGGCAGAGCCCACGTGGTGAATTGGTGCGTAGGAAGGGAAGGGGGATCTTCCCGGAGCTTCTAGGAGGCTAAGGGGATCTTCCCGAAGCTTCTAGACGGTCGACTCACGCTGGTCGTAGGCCGCCATGAAGCAGTTAGTCGGTTTGAAATCGTGGTCGAAAGCGGAGCTCTCCTCGCTCTCTTTCTGTGTTGTGTTAATAGCTGGGGCACCGAACTCTGAGGTTGACTCGGCGCAATAGGTATGTAAACAGAGACATATATTATGGGCGAGGCATTTAACATTATTTTGTATTGTTACTTTTGATAATATGCAGGCACTAACAGAATATGCGTTCTTTTTCATTCGCTACTTTTGAACGGGGCTAAAGCAGTTTAGCCCGTTACACAATATAAACTCATTTCACACCCTTTTCAGCTAAAAATTTTGGTGTTTTGTTTAAACTTAGGCGGCAGCCTTTTTGATCCATATTGTAGATTTTTCAGGTTTGTTTGTAATATTGAGATGAACCATTTATCGTGTAGCTTCGCAAAATGGTTGGAAACAATAAACCTGTTTAGATTTTGTGCTCAGACAGGATTGGGGTTTTGAGCTTTCCTGATGGTGATTTGTGGATTTAGAGCACGAAAACTGCACATCCACCTCCTCCCCGCTGTGGCTTGAACACTTGAAAAATTGGTGCTTAATTTTATTAGTGTTGCAAAATTTGTAGACACAAATGTGAATCACATTTGGTGTTATCGGGTAGCCCACTACTGCCAATCTTCCTATCCATGTGACCACTCTTGTTCTTGCTCC